>VXAU01001100.1:700762-781327 GCA_013399695.1 Formicarius rufipectus | reverse complement strand
TTTTTTTTTTTTTTTTTTCCCACCAGCAATACTTGGTCATAATATTTCCAGGCCTTCCTTTGCTCTCTTGTAGAAAAACTTTTGCTGGAAAGCCCCCTGAGAGCCCAAGAAGACTGTGTAACAACTTTAAAAATAAACTTTAAGATTCCAGGGCAGGTTAATTGTGGAGTCCTCTGCCAGCTGTTTCTGTTGGGATGAGCCAGACCTGAATGTGCATGAGCAGAGTTTTACTTCAGATGAGACAAGGCAAGAATGTGATGGGGCTGAACCAATGCTTCTTCCCCCAGGAGATGCCGGAATAGGGTCAATAAGGGGCTTGGGCTGCAGAACTCTGTCATAGCAACTGTTTTCTTCTCCTCAAAGACCAAGGTGGTGCAGGATGGTATCCACCATAATTCAGTAGAAGTTTGAGGCAAATGAGTGATGTGTTTCCCAGGTGCTTGGGGAGCTCTCTGCCACACAGTGGGGTTGCAGAAGGTCTGTGTAATGTGGTGCGAGTGTCAGTGCTAGAAGAGTATCTCATTAAGATTTTGGGCAGTTTATAAAATAATGGAAAGGTGTGTGCCTTTTCTCATGACGGGGTGCAGCATGTCTACTTACCAGTAGTATTCATGAAGCTGTAGTGCTGTAGCCTCCTTGATTCTAGCTTCTGGATCACCTCTGTGAGCCTTGCTTGGCACCACCTCTCAGGATGGCCCGCCGTCTTGCTCCTTCCTTCAGTAAGTGTTGCTTGCTTTGTGTAACAGGTCTAATCAGTATGAGGTTGATTTTGACCAAGTCTCCCTTTGACTCAAGTGAAATAGGAGACTGAATGAAGTGATTGTGTATTAGTAAAGCTGGGGAAATGAAGGTACTCATTTTTACTGAAGTCTCTTGCTTGTGGCCTTTCAAGTGTTGCATCTTTATTTATTCTTTTGGAGGATAACTGTGGTTTGCCTTTCCTTGACATAACTACAAAATGAGACAAAAAATTATTTCCTGAAATAGATATTTTGTTTTTAGAAAAACTGAAATGGATGCAGCACCCAGACTTTGACCTTCTCAGCTCCTGACTAGTGGTTGTTTACTACAGCTGCAGCTGTGCGTCTTTGAAAGAGGAGGAGCTGCAAACACAAGCATGCTCACTTTCTCCAGCTAGGAGGAAAACATGTAAGGAGCATGCTGTTTCAAAATGAGATGTAAAGAAAAGTACTGAGCAGTCAGGTTGCAGCTTTTCATTTCCTCTGTGCAAGGTGTGCTGTATCTGTAAGAGAAATTCTGAGTCTTGGAAGTGCAAAACGTGAATGCACAGAATGATGCAATAAAAAATATTTTTAATTAAATGCATACTTATGCTAGAAAAGAGAATTGCTTTTGCATTGTAGTAGTGAGGACACTTTCAACATTGTTCATCAGTGGAAAAAGTGCGATGTAACCTTATCCTGTGTTCAACAACTGAACTTTAGACAGTCCTCTTGCTTGCTTCCACTGAATGTTTTTTTTAAAGGTGGTGCTAAGTGCAAAAAAAAAAAAAAAAGGTGGGGGGGCAACAAGAGTTCTATTTGATGATTCAGAGTTAAAAATATTGTGTTAGTTTGTAGCTAGACATAGAGGTCTGCTGACAAACTTGACTAGAGTGTTGACTAGACCTTGTGGCACTATTGCAAAAGTGGGTAAAATTGGACCAATCTGAGCATAGTTGTGGAGTCTGTTTTGGTTTTTTATATATATACAGACACACATACAAACCTTGTGCTAATGTTGCTATGTTTGCATTTGAATTTTTTTTTTTTTTTCCCCGCTGTGCGGAAGGTTTGCTTAGATTTGGTGCCGTGAAATACATGAACTTTCTCATACTTCTGCAAAGTTTGGTGTGACTGGTAGGTTTGAAGTTTATTCCAAAACTGTGCTCTCATTTGCTCCCAAGGAATAACTAATACCAAAAGGGTAAACCATTCCTTAATTAGTTCTATTTACCTTTTGATGGCAGGCAACTCTTAAAATAATACTGAAAGAGAAAAAGAGAGGGAAGATGAACATGGCTTTGCCAAATATTTATCTGTGATGTATGTTACACTGAACCTTTGTGGAGTTTCTTGAGTTCAGTGTAAAGTCTTAGCAATTAGTATTATCTAGGCTTTGGACTAAGTAAAGATCAAATTATAATATATAAATCTTTTTTGCATTTTTGTCTGCTGCAGAATGATGTGTTTTGATTTGGAGAACACAACTTTAAATTGCGGTGTGCATTGGTCCTATAGCTGTTTGTCATTTCCTGCGTTGTTGGGATGCGATGGCAGCATGAACTATCTCTGTTTCCCAACTGAGATATATGGTAAAACTTGGGAGTGAATATATCAAACCATGTGAGATATGTTCTGAGTCTTTATGCTTCATACTGTCTATGTTTCTTCATCCACTCAGCATCTGAACCCATTAGCTCCTGTGTCAGAAGAGTCCCTTGAGCCACAGGTACAAGGGTAGGACTTACCTAGGTGTTGGCTTGCTGATTTTTAAAAATTTTTTATTTATTTATTTTTTTAAAATTCAGTAAAATGACAAGGATGCAAAAGCTGTGGTGTATTAAACTGCGTATGTTGGGATCAAGGGAGATAGCACGATTAAAAACTATTAAAAGTATGTACTTAGTGATACTACAGAGAGACCTTGACAAAGCAGTTGGGCAGTCGCCAACAGTATGAAGTTTTCAGCAAGGGAGAGTGCCAGAATCTGAACCTGGAATGGGGCAACCCTGCGTGTTCATCCGTCTGAGATGCTGGAAAGCAGTGCCACGGAATGGGACCTGGGGGTCCTGGCCGATGTCAAGTTGAATCTGAGTCAGCAGTGCCCTGGCAGCCTGGAGGACCAACCCTGTCCTGGGGGGCATCAGGCACAGCATCACCAGCTGGTTGAGAGAGGAGATTGTCCCGCTCTGCTCTGCACTGGGCTGGCCTCACCTGGAATATTGTGTGCAGTTCTGGACACTGCAATATAGGAAAGATACTAAGGTGTTAAGAGAGTGTCCAAAGGAGGGCAACAAAAATGGTAAAAGGCCTTGAGAGGAAGCTGTGTGAGGAGTGTCTGAGGATACTTGGTGGAGTGTCTGAGGATACTTGGTCTGTTCAGCCTTCTCTTTTTCGGACTGAGGAGAGATCTCATTGCAGTTACAACTTCCTTGTGAGGTGAAGAGGAGGCACAAGCACTGATCCCTCTCTGGTGACCAGTTACAGGACCCAAGGGAGTGGTCTGAAGTTGTGTCATGGGAGGTTTAGGTTGGGTATTAGAAAGCGGGGGTGGTTGGGCACTGGAACAGGCTGCCCAGGGAAGTGGTCACAGCATTAAGCCTGACATAGTCCAGCTCTTGCCTTTGCACAGAACCGTTCCCAAGAGTCACACCATGTGCTCGAGAATACTGTCCAAACACTTCCTGAACTAAGTGAACCTGATGGGTCTCTTCCAACTCAGTATATTCTGTGATACTGCATGGTGTCTGCCAAGACTGTTGCACACTGACATTCCTTTCCCTCTGAATAGAATCCTGGTAATGTCTGTGCCTTTTTAAAGTATTCTGGTTTATTCGTTCATGTATTTATTTTTTTCTAGTTTTTTCTGTTTCTAGGAACAGTGTCCTCATGGGCAGTGGCATTTATCCTTTTGTAGGTAACTGACAGTGCTAGTAGTTCTGGCACTTAACAGGCTTTGGAGCTGCAGTGCAGACCAGCACCACTTGAGTTAAGGAATGTCTGGTTAGCAGTAGCAAGCTTTTGTCCTCTCTGTGAACCAGCCTCCAGGACTGGAATGAGGCGTGCTCTTTGCTAATGGCTGGCACAGTATTTGCTACATAGCACAGTAATGATGGGACTCAAAAATCCCGAGCTTTGTTCCTGGCCTGGCTGTGGAGCGAGTGCGTTCTCGTTGTTTAAACATAGAACAATCAAATGCATGACCCTGGACATCAGTGCTGCAAAGGGGATAATTAATCAGATGATGTATCATGTCGGGAGACCCAAGTTCTCTGTTTTGTCCTATGTCACCTGGGATGAGCACTTTGATGCCTGCCCTGTAAGGTGGTAAGCAGTGACCCTAATTCCTTGTTAATGTGGGATGTTGTCCAGTAGTCAGAGCAGCAGAGAGCACAAGGTTATGTACAACCTCTCACTGCCTAACAGATTTCTTTTTCTCTGCCTTGGCTACGGAGGGCTTTTCTGGTGGTGGTATTGCATCTCTCTTCTGGAGCCTTACAGCACTGTGGCAGTGACATGGGAAGCACAGTGATGCAGGCAGGCCATGTGGGGGTGTGTGCAGAATGCTCAGGCCAGCTGGAAATGAGTTTAGGTTTGTTAGTGGAGTTGGAGATGCTGTCAGTGAGCTCTGGAAGCTTCTGGAGCACAGGTGAACTGTAATTCTCATATACTTTGTTAAAGTCTTGAGAGGCTGCCACTGCCATGGGTAAAGGCAGCTAGCTATCCCCGGCAGTTTCTTCATTGGGAAGAATCTTTCAAAATAATACTTTTAATTCCCTCCCCCTTTTTTTTTTTTTTGAATTACTACCAAAATTGTCAGAAGTGACTGGTGTATTCTCAGAAACTTTCATATCAGACTTTGCGGAAGCAATCATTGAGCATTTCAGTTGAAATGATTAAAGTTTGTTAACTGGAATAACGCAGTATTAGAAATTTGTAACATGAACTTTAAAGAATGACTGTGACTGTTATTTACCATGGATGTTACTACTTTTTTTTTTTCCTTTTTCCCACATGCTGCCAACATTTTCTGATGGTCTGCTAAAAATCAAGGAGACCTGTTATAGCAGATATAGTAACATGTCATCTGAGCTAGTCACTGAGATATCTAGGATTAATATTGCCAGTTCTTTCTAGAAAAAAAGAAAGGTAGTGGCTGTGACTGTTATGTAGTAATATTTGTCAGGAATCTGAGCAGAACTTAAAATTAGAATAATAGAGAATTTTTTTAAACTCTGAGTATGTAATGCTGGCATGAAACTTGGCAGTGCTCGAGAAGAGCGCATGTAAAGAGCTGTGATTGATGACACTTAAAAATCTTTTAAAGTGTTGGACAGTAATTGGAGCCCTTCCAGTTCCTTTTTCAGTGAATCTTTCAGTTGCAAGAAAATTGCAAGTGGGAAATGAAAAGATTTCTCGTAGGAAAAAAAAACAGAAACAAAAAAGGAAAATATTCCTTTCCACTTTCTATAAATTGACAACAGTTACAAGGCAACTTAACTTTTTTTTACTTGTTCCATCTAACCAAGGAAGTCTTTTGTGCAGACAGTACCCTACAAAACTTTCAAAGATTAAAATAAACTGACTGGGTTATTTTTTCCCCTTTTGAAAGTGAGAGTGTGCAAAGTTAGTTTAGTAAGGAGGCAGATTTGGAGGCTGCTAATTCAGAAAGCGTTGCTGTTTTCACTTACTTTCGAGATCTATATTCAGCTACATCAACATTTGGCTAAAATGCCTTTGACATTTATCTAAAGAGTATATATTAATAATTACGTACCTTTCATTTTGAGAAGGTGGTGGATTTGTAATTTTCTATTGTGACTTTATTGGGATAAAGTTTACAATAGTCACATCAACAACTAAATATAAACATAGCACAAATTGAGAAATACCATGAGATTTAGTACACTTTCTTTGCTTTGCATTCCACCCAGTATCCAAGAGGGATTTATTTTGTGCTTGCTGGATATGTGCTCTCCTTTAGGTTTCACTCAGTGCTGGTTTTAGGAAGACTATTTCTTTTGCGTTGCCATGCAAAAGTAGAATGTGGGATAAGCAGGGATGGGGGGCATGACTCTGCATAGCAATCACAGGACATTTGCCTAAGTCAGTTCTGGTGGATAGCTTGAATAAACTACATTCCTTTTTTCAAAAAACAGAGCTTAGCTCATCCTGCCTCAGAAGTGTATATTAAAATCATGACACCAGAATCATTCTCATGGTCAAAAGACCTTCAGAAAACCTCTCTGTTGGCTGACAGTAGAGGAAGTCTCAGTTGTTTGGCTTGCACATAAATGCATGCACTGTACTTGTTGAAAAATAGATGAGAGGACACATGCAGTGCTGAAATCCTAGGAGAAACACTGGTGGCCCTGCAGGATCTTGTGTGTTGAGGAAGGAATAGCAGTTTCAGTTCTTCTTGTGGCTTTCGTTATTTGGTGTTTAGCTTAGCCCATGTACTGTGGGAGCAGGTAGCCCTAGTGAGGCTACAGTAGACAAGATAGGATTTCCTACAGTAGGGACAGCACCAGGAGCTTAAGTGGTTTCGTGCCCAAGTCATCTTGTGGGCATTGTCAACATAAATGGAAGATGTTTGTACCTTCAGATTCCTCCCCAAATAGTACTGAAGTTCCACCTATGTGTGGCTTTCATGGACACATCTCTTTTATTGCCTGAGATAAAAAAGAAAAAAAATGAGACAAATTAGAGTAAAAGAAGAAAGTTTCTTTTTGTGATGAATTCTGACTGCAGTTGATGTTCCTCTTTCCCATTCAGTGGTTCTCATGCCTGTGTGTTTAGCTACTGCATTGCCTTCTGCCTCTTGACAGCAGCGCTGCCCTGCCTCTCTTTGGGCAAGAAGTGCTGTTCTCTTCCTCTTGCTGCAACCCTTCTGATGATAACTTTGTTTTTAAAAAATTCTGTAATTATTTTCAGTCACATTTTCTGGATCCTGGATTGTTTTAAAGCTTCCTTCTCTTTTTGAAAACTGTAGCGACTTTTAAGTACTCCCTACCCCTGTTTTTCCTTAGCATTATTTCTACTTGCACAGTTATACTTTCAACCCATCTGACTAAAGAAATCTTTATAGAATACATGTTTATATATATGCTAAAATTGCTACTTGCTTTGCATAAGGGGCATTTTCTGTACTGTTCGGTACCTAACTGGCAAGCCCTCTGAGCAGGGCCATGTTTCTAAGAGCATAGCTTTCCATGGTGGTTTCTGCCTAGCAGAGACCAAGGGTGAGGGTACTGCCCCTGCATTTGGTCTCAGGTACTGTAGTGTCTTTCAGCAGACCCAGAGCGTGCCAGGATCACTCCCATATCCCAGCTGACCCCATGAATATTATTGTGACATCAAAAACAGAAACATGAGGCTAGCGTGAGAAGTCTTTTCATATTGGTTATGTATTAGAAATATGAAAATAATTAGTGGAAATATTCTCCTTGTGTTATACAGTGTTAAAACTAATTCAGCAAACTCAAAAATTCTAACCTCAAAGAATCTGTAGTAGTGCTTTTTATATGAGGGAACAGAAATGAGACAAGTGCTATGGCAATCATTTGATATGATTTAAAACGGTAATTCCAGTCAGTATTTGTCCAACATTATAGTGTTTTCAATTTAAAAGTTGAATGACGAGACAGCAGCTCTTTTGAAGCTTGAGGTTTGGCAACTGTGTCAAGTACAGGAATTATGTCCTATAGAAGCATCTTGACAGCGCTACAAGTTCTGTAGAAGAAGCAAAGCCACAAAGCCATATTTAACCAACGTGTAAATTGCAAAGACCTTTTAAGGATTTCTGCCTGGATGAACAAGTTTGAATTGAACTGCAGATATTCAAAGTCTTGGTGATGCACAGGTTGACACTTAAGCAGAAAGCAGAAGGAATGTACAAGTTGAATGAAGTTACGCTCACTGAGGGCAGGATTTTGTGAAGTGAGAAGAAATATGATATATAACATCTCAGCATTGGATCAAATTATAGTTTCACTGATTTGTCAATCTGAGAAGACCATTATGATCATCTAATTCAATTTAAAAAATGCCATCAGTAGAGTATCACCTTGTCCTGCATGAACCGTGCATGGTCTCTTGGAGGTGGAACATTTTGTGAGTAGATGGTTGTAACATAAAGAACTTCATGCAGTGGGGAATCAACTGTCATCTTTGGTAAGCTGTTCCATTAGTTACAATTACTCTAATCTCTCTGCATTATTTCTTCCCTGAATTTATCTATATATTTGGCTTCCAGCCACTTAACCTTGTTATACTTCTGTCTCTTAAATGACTGGTCAGCCAGTCTCCTGTCAATTCCTTCTCTTCTTTTTCAGAATATGCATAATTGAACAGTGCGTTAATTTGAGGCTGTTAAAGACAGTGAATTGGTTAAAATAGTTTTGCTTTTAAAGTAGTGGGCAGGAAAACTTGATTTAAACAATCAGTTTAAATCTTACTTGGTTTCTGAAGTTCTTATTGACTTTCCATTCCCAGTACCATCTGCTGGGTAAGTGATACTTAGTGTTCTGATGCGCAATTGGCTAAATAGTCTTTATGCAGATACACTCAGATTTGTATCTGAGAGAATGCATTGTATGCATACCTATATATTTAACAAAGTTGTGGAGTTAGTGTTCTTTTATGGTGTTTGAGGTTTTGGATGCTTAATATTACAGTATGACTGATTTGTTTCTTTCTTATTGGGTGGTTCAGTTTTACAATTGACTTTGTCAACTATACTTAGAAATTGGAATTCATATGGAAAACATAATTAAAACGATGTTTTTCTTTTTTGATATGCCAAGTTACTTTAAAAATCTTATTAAAATAGATTAGTGTTTAAAACTAACTTTTATATTGAATAAAGGGAAAATAATATTTAGTTATAAAAAGAAACTCAGTTTCTGTTAAATATATCCTTAAGAGTTTTAGAACTAGTAGGTATCACCTTTCAGCATATTGTTTATAGTAAAAGACTGGAAGAGAAGAACACATTTACCTAGTTTCTTTTGCTCATGATAGATTTTCCAACTTGTGAATGATCTAATACTTGGACTGTGGGGGTTGAGTGATCTCTGAGAAAGAAGATGCTCTGTTCTATACCTGCTTATTGATTAGTTTGTGTTTCTGTTTTGTTTACCTATGGTTCTTACTGGCTTACGAGTTGCTTTGAAACTTCAGCAGCGAGTACTGCTTGAATACTGACGAAAGAAGGAATGTGAATCGGTTTCATAATTTCAAATGTAATTTTGTTGAATAAGAGTCAGAATTTTTCATTGGTATGTATAATAGGTTGCAGGAAAAAGCCAATTCTTCACTAGACAGGTTTTGGAGCAGCATTGGTTACCCTGCTCCTTTTAGGAGTATTAAAAATTGACAAAAGATAGGAGTAGCCAACTAGTCTTGTTCTCTGAAACTGCCTACAAAGATAACTTTTTCAAATATTTCACATCCTTTCATCTGATGACACTGACACCCCGATTCTCAGATGCCTTTTCAGATGTTTCTATTCCATGTAATATCTAAAGTATGAAATATAATACCCATTGGCTAAAGGTACCAGCTGAGCAGGAGCCACCTGGGTTCAGTGTCTGGTGTTCTTGCCTTGTGCTGCACTTCTCAGACTTTACAGTCTTTTGCCTTTTTTCTTTTTTAACTCGAGATCATTTCAAATTCAGTAATCCTCATTCTCCCTTACCCCCAGCTGCTGCTCATTAATCATACCAGTTTTAAAAGAGTGAGTAAGAATACTAGGTGATTTTGCTGAGCTCTGCTCAACTTCGGTAAGTTTTACTCTTTCACCGTAATCTTACCACCAAAGTCCTTCTGGTACTCAAACTGGAGCTCATCACTGTAATTATTTCATCCATTTTGGAGACTTTTTTTTTCAGTGCTTAGGTGTGTACTGCTCTATTTCCTCAGTCTTTTCAAGGAGATATATTTATGTACATAAAACTTAATTTTTGTATATTGTGATTTTAAAGCTGTGATTATAAGTAGCCTTATTTTATAGGGAAACCAAACTAAAGATGGGCTTTTCTCCTTTTTTTTTTTTCTTTTTTACTCTGCCTTCTCCCTGACTTCTTGAAGTAGCTACAAAAGACCAAAGCAAGATTTTTTTTTTTTTTTCTTTTGGTTTGTTTGGTTGGTTTTCTAATCAGCTTTTTCATTGTGTCATTTTGTTCAGTATGCTAACTCCATTTCTACTGGTGTTTGTCGTGGAACCAGGCTAAATGATGTAGGACACAGAGTTACCAAAAAACAGTACAATTGGAAATGTAATTCAGTTCCTCCTAAGAGAGCAAGAAGGAACTTTGTTGGCTGTGTTGCTTTCTTTTTTCAAATTGGCGTAACTAGTGCAGATCTTGTGAGAAGGATCAGTACTAGGAACAAGGAGCATTGTGTGGTCCAGCCCTGTGCAGCAACTCAGAAAACTGAAAAGTGGTGGTCAGAGGAAAGGTTTTATTAATGTTTGAAGCTGCATGAGAGCAAATTGAGCCAGGTAAAGAGCACTAGAATTACGTCCAGCCATGATGGAGACTCAGTGAAAGAGTGTCTTTTTTATGCTCTAGAGAAGTCCAGGTGCTTACTTACCAGTGTTTTGAAAAAGAAATATATTCTAAAGCTAATTTTACACACACCGTGTGCTCTGCTACCGCACAACTGATTCGCCTGTGAAGAAAAATAGCACCTTTAGAAGATCCAGTTGGCTTTTAGTCACCTCTTAGTCCCAGCATTTGCTCTGGTTTCTCCTCCTGACAGGCTGTTCCCCAGTGCACATTGCAGTGTCTTGATTGAGGCTTCCAGTGGGGTGCTTGTGCTTTCCTCCATGGAGCTTGCTGCTGTTCATGATTATGTTCTTTAGGAACCACCAGTTTATGGAGAAATAGCCCCGTACTTGCTGTCTGGTGGTGGTGTGCAAGGCTTGTGAACATCTCCATATGGAGCTTTTGAACTTTGTCATCTGAGTACAGGGCGTTGCATGGTAAAGGAGAAATGTGAGCCTAAAGCATTTGTGGCCGTTAGCTTAAAATCTTTACTCTGAAGAGGTTAATACTGATTTCACTTTTTTACTCAAGTGGAATTTTTTTGTTATTCATCAACAATGTTGTAATGACTGTTAACCGTTTTATCTTCTTTTACTTGGAAGTTTTTATTTTTTTTTAAAATGTAAATTACTTTCCACTGCACACAATTCTAAATGTAGAAACTAGTCATCACTAAATTTATGTTTTCATGTTACAGATGACATAGCATGTTACAGGTTCCTGAAGCCTTTAATTTCTGCTGAGAATTTATGGCAGCAGTTCCTTAAAACAGTGTGGTGAAACAGTAACCCCTTGGTTTCTGGGTCAGTGCCATAGGCGGATGGAGCTGTGCATGGTATCTCGGTGCTGGTGTCTTGTATTACCTTTGGAAAAACTTGTGTATTTCACAAGTTGCCACATGGAAGGGGATTCCATTTTTTCCATTTAGGTTAAGCTGTCAGTTGCCTTTTGTGTCTTGCTCTTCTGTAACTGGGACATCTGAAATTTGAGGTGACCATGACTTACCTTGCAATCTAGCAGGAGGGTCCCTGGAGTCTTTTCCTTTCCTTTCACTCTGGGTGCAGGCTGCCTTTTTGTGTCCAAACATTCCTGCTGAAAAACAAATATTCTGAAGGTTCACCAGACAAGAAAAATGCACATCACACTGTCACATCTGCTCACATCTACCTGCAAGACACCCTCATCAACTGCTTAATATACAAAATATACCCAAAGTTCCTCAAGATGTTGCATTTTGTGTACTCAGAGAAACTCAACACTGGGTTGTTTGGACACATAATGCTCTTCGAGTATATAATTTAAAAACACATTACTTACCTTTTTTGTAGGCAAGTCTTTTAGAACTTCTAATAGACAGGAAAATGGATTTCTGTGTTGCTTTGATCTGTCTTCAGTGTGCGAGAACACAGAAATGCTGTTACAGACATTTTATTTAAAGTTTTAATTCTTCACATTTACCAAAGTGAAATTCTACTTAAGAATTTACTTTTTCCTCCTTTCTTCTTCATATAGAGATGTTACATCATGGCTGCTTTGCTGATGATCTTACTTCTTCCAAAAATCCAATCAACAAAATTACTTTGACTGTATTTTGTGCTCCTCACCATTTACTTTGTCTGCAGGATGCACTAAGCAGTCATGCCTTAAGTTGATTTAGGTATCTGTCAAATAAGAATAGTAGGAAAAATCAAGTAAACAGCATTCTGTTATAACATGATAATAGTAATATTTGAACTTTACTGTGAGATGCAGAATATGTTTTTGGAGAGGGTGGTGTGATAGGCACTATAGGTGGTGTACTGGCTGACAATTTGGAAGTTATTTAGGAAGTGCCTCGTTTTTGCATGTGCAAAATTGATGTAATGCTGTTCATCCTGGACATCTTTAGATGTCACATTGTGAAAAATGCATAGAAAAGTTGAATAATAATGAGTTATTAGACGTGTGCTTCAGATGGCAAGGTCCACAGGGATTTTTGTAGATTCTTGCTATGTACATTACTTCAATTGCCCCTGCAATGCTGATGGTTTTTTTTGGAATATATAAGCAAAAGTGTAACTTCTTTCCCTTGTCATACTGAAGATAACTTTTGTGAGCCTTGTAGTCATGAAAAATGTATTGAAGAAGGCTGTTTGCAAAAGGCATTATCCACTTGGTTTCCTTGGAAACATGATTTACAAATACTGACTTGAGAAAGCTACAGCTTAGAGAAAATCCTCAACTGTTGATTCAATCTTTTAAATTAATATCTCTAAAGAGTTCTGTCCATGTTGAAAGTCAATTCATGTCCATGAAATTGTATTTATAATAATTCTGGGTTTCTGTGTTTCTTGGTGTAATAGGCAATGCTGGAGGACTGGAGAGAATCTATGAGGTTTTGATGGAAAAGGGGTACTAAACTGGGAACCCTGGCTCCAGTTTCACCTGTGTTAAACAGCTCAAATCCCACCACTGTTAACAAATTGATGCTCCTGATAGTCTCATCGTTAGTACCTTACAGACTGTGGTCTGGAATGCTTTCTTCTTTCTGAAGTTTAGACACTGTGAATCATCATTCATGCCTTGTGAATTTTTTTTAAACTCTTTAGAGTGTGGTTTGAATGCTCTTTGTTGTGTTCATGTAAGAGATTGTGTGATAAACCTCAGTAATTTACATTTACCAGATCACTTTTTATTGTGTAGGAATTTACATATATCCTTAATTTTAAAGACTACTGATCATAATTTAATCTTGCTGGGCTTGTTAAAATTTTCAAAACAAAAACTCCTTTATTCCTTCAGCATGGTGTTAGATTCATGCTGGGGGAGGGGGGTGGAAAGGGGTATCAGTATAGGAGAAAAAATGTACAGCAAAGTGTTGCTTATGTGTTGTGAGTGCTGAGTTGTATAAAGGGTGGATAGAGATTGCTTTGTGCACTCATTAATGAGGAATAGGTCTTGGTTCAGTCACTCTCACTGAGGTGATGCTGGCTGTGGGTTTTTGTGCCTCTCTTGGTGCCAGTTCTGGCTTATGCGGGTCCAGTTGCCAACTATCTCCTGTGGTGCCCATCCCCCTGTCGCTCATACAGCTTCAGCTGTCTTGATTGGATCAAGAAACTGCCCTGACTTCTTTGGTTTCATTGATTTATTCTTAACTTGTGTTATTTTCCCAGTTCATCCCCAAAAACAGCTGTGGCTGCACAGGAGCAGACCTGGTGATCAGAGGCATGAAAGCACTTCTAGCCATTCCCGAAGTTAGGAGTGTGACAGCCTTATATCCCAAGTATTCTTAATCCAGAGTAGAGATGAGATCTTGGATTTTCCTGCAGAAAAGCCACGTGTTTGTCTGTTGGCTGTAGCTCTAGTTGATTCATGGCCATGGAAGGGTAGCAAGGCACAGTTTCTAAGAAGGTATGGTGTTTTAGGTTGAAAAAAATTATGTACTTTGAAAGAATATGGACATGCAAGTCTGTGCTGCAGTTTTAGACCTGGATGAGGCTTTGTGTCTCAAGCTGTAGGATTCTTTTCCCCCGCGGTATTGTTCATGTTTATTATGAAATATTACTCCTTAAGAACTGTGCTTTGCTTGGTGATTTTAAAGTCTGTTGTGAGTGACCTAAGGTGACTGTGTTAACTAAGGTAGGATGAACCTAAGTCTGCCCTCCTCTGGGGTTGCAGGACGATTTTACACTGAAAGTAGGAGGTGAGATGGAGGTAGGCAGTTGCTGCACAGATCCTTGTAGGGATCAGGTCCTCAATAGCCAGAGGCAATTGGTTGTGTAGGCAACCAGTGACTGCTGAAACCTGTAGGTCAGTGTATCACAGATAAGGCAGCTAAATCTGTGGACTGTATGTCTTGGGAAGCTTAATATTAAGAGCAAATTGGAGACCACAGAAGCCTTCCTTGCTACTGTTCTGATGAAGCCAGTTTAACTAAGGGGAACTGTTTTGCCTTGTGCTTCTGTATATAATGCCTAATGTCCTAAATGTTACAAAGATGTTTGTCTCTGTGGCTGTCAAGGAAGGATTCAGTTCTGTTGTTTCTCAGTGGCTTGTTCTAGCAGGTGAGGACAGCTTGCTTTTGACTTACCACATGCAGTGGCTGTGGATTACAGAGGCAGAGGCTGTGAGAAGGCAAAAAGGTTAATGAACAGGGGGTAGAATTGGGAAATTGTAGAGAGAAAGTTCATATGCAGAAAAGACCTAGTGGAAAATGACAGTGCTGGAGAATCTCAGAATCCCATGGAGATTCCTATTGTTGGCAACTTGTGTACAGAAGTATTAAGCTGAAGGAGTGGTCAATAAATGGCAAAGAAATCTTCTTGGTGTTTGCAGAAGAAAGACTGAGAAGTGCTTGAATCTTAGGGTGGCGTGATTTGTTTTAAATCCACAGACCATCACATGAGAAGGTAGAGTTGTATATGGCTGAACAGGTGTACAGTCATTCACCAAGGATTGTGAGCATGCTTCAAAAATTGAGTATGAGTTTAGGATGCCAAACATAGATACTAATGAAAAGAATTGTATCAGATGAACTGTAGTTCTTTGTATAACCAAATAAACTACATGGATTACTACAAAGTCAATCAAGATGGGAGCAAGGATTTACAGATTAAGGTCCTGCTAAGATTAGGATAGTTTTTGTGTGAAACCATTGTGCCATTACAAACTGAATTTAATACTGCAGGATTGCTTGTGAGATAAATGCCTCCATAGAATCTGGGGAGAAGTCACTAAGTTACTTAAACTTGGAAGGATAAAGAGAGAACTGCAGTGAAGGTGTAGAATACAAAAATAAAAGATGAAAAGGTACGAGATGGCAGTGTGATACTGCTGTTAATAGAAGAAATTAATGTTATGCATTTTTAATTTCATAATATGATGAGTGTCTTCTGAGTATCACTGACTTAAAGTGATTAGAATAGTAGCCATGTAAGTAAGGTATGCAGCCTCTGAGGGAGAAGCTGGGAAAGAATACACCCTTAGACCTTATTGCTCTGTTCTAGTTTATTCTGATTTTCTAGAGTGTCACCAGTAAATTGGTAGTTGCAAAAACTCAGTCATGTAGAAATGTCAAGGGAACTTTATATGTTTGCTGTTTTTCTGGCAGAATATTGAAACTGTGTTCAGTTTTAGACTCCATGTTGTTTCCAGCAAGTTTGGTAGATTTTAAAAATAGTTAGGTGAAATGTATTTAGCTGTTGATCAGTCCGCCTCTCAGGTTTGTGGTGGCTCCAGAGCAGCTCCCACACAGCATCAATGTCAGTGCTCAGATGTGTTGGCTTTTATTCTAGGTTATATTGCTTCTAGGAGTAAAATGATGAAAAAAGTGTGAGATGACACTAGATGTACACAAAGAGAAGTATCAATTCAAGTAGAAAGTATTTCTTACCTTCAGCCTATAGTTTGTAGGAATCCTTGACTATCAGCTAGTTCTCTTACTAGCCATGAGAGCTACAAGGTTTTAAAGGTTTCTGGACAGAGCACTTGTATTACCTGTAGCTTAATATGATGAAAGAAGGATCGAGCTATTTGTGCCAGATGAAAGGTGGAGACTTCCGTTCTCAGCTCCATAATGATGTTTTTCATATTGAAGCTGAAATCACTATTTAAGGTGTTCAAGACCAGGTTGGATGGGGCTTTGAGAAACCTGGTTTAGTGGAAGGGATCGTCCCTGCCCATGGCAGAGGGGTTGCAACTAATGGATCTTCCAAGGCCCTTCTAACCAAAGCCACTCTGTGATTCTAAATGAGAGAAGTTAGTGTGGAGATAAGTTGGAGATGCCAATTCCTTCAAATCAGAATGAGCTGTTTCATGTCTTCCAGCTTGTGTTTGTCACCAAGCTACTATTGCTGCCTGTGAGGTTAGAGCCAGTGGGCAAATGTCTTCCACTGAGGAAAGGAAAGGTTGAGGAAGAGAAGTTGTGACTGACTCTACAGGCTTTGCCAGTTTTTTCTCACTGTTTGAAAGGAGCTAATTATTCTGGATTTGTGTTTTAGATTTTCTTGGTCTGGGTTCAGATCTGCACCCTTATGACTTGAAAATACACTCACTGTACAGCAATTTACTGGACTAGGCATATGTAAATGTTGATGTTACTGAGAGAATAGAGAATACTGGGTTTAACAGAGAGATTCATTTGGCAAATGCAAGTGAAAAAAGCCCAGTTTTAATGTACTCTTAAAAAAGATTACAATTCTGAGATACTGCCAGACATTCTCTTCAGTTAGCAAACTGAAGAAACATGTCTGCAAAATGAGAAATGTGTTTGCTTGGCTAGCTTTTCTGAACCAAAACATTATAGGTATTGTGACATACTGTAGAATGTACAAATGACTATGTTGACAAGAAAATCACATTGCAACACATGAGGCAGTTTATACGCCGTGGTGCACCTCAATCAAAACGACAGTCCCAAACTTAGGAATGTTGAGCTTATGGGGACAAGACTTAGGAATCTAGTCGTAATTTCATCATTTTAAGTATTTCTCTGTGGTGGCATAAGATGGAGGTGGGAGTGGAGAGAAGGGAGGAGGAAACTTCTTACTGAGCTAAAGGTGTTTTGGTTTCTTTTCTGAAATTAATCAGTCATTGAACTAAAGAGGGGAAGAGTTGGGGAACAAGATGAGCAAGTGAGAAGGGGGAGCTGCTGAAGGGGCTAGAAAATGGCTTTTGGTAAGGGGGTAATGGGAGGTAGAGTGGACTATGATATCTGAAAGGTTCCTAGTGAATGAGAGCTGGTTAGGTTCCCACTTGTCAATAGGCTATTAAAGAGAATAACAAATAATAACAGAAAACACAAGGACAGCAAGACCCAGGTTCACTCACCTAATATCAAGGAATGAGTGAATAAGGTTGTGTTTCTCAGAAGTGTTAAAGCACTGCAGGTGCTGCAGCAAAAGTGCCGGGGTGCCGCCTGTGTCAGTGCACAAGGAATTTTGAAAGTGTGCATTGGTGGGCTGTGTAATTCCCAGCTGAAGAGCCTGTGCTTCTGCAGAGGTACACCTGTGTGGCTTTGAGTATAAGAGCTGCTCTTTGCCCAGAGCTGTGCACCCACACAGCATCTGGCTCTTTTCTAACTCTCTCTTTTCTGACTCTGTCTACCTTTCTTCATAGTTGGAGAAGCTCTGTTCTTGCAGGGTCTGGAGAGCACAGCTCTCTGAAGCAGAGGTTCATCTCAGCTGGAACTGAGATGCTATACAAATAGAGAAAAGATTGTGACATAGGGAGAAAACGTGTGTTAACTTTGGATTTACTGAAAGTTTAAGGAGTGATGTTTTCCCTGTTTACACGGTAGATAGAATAGTATCTATTAAAAGAAATAAAACACTGCATATCAAGTGTTTTATTACTTTTAGTGGCCGCCAAGGGATTGTTTTGAAACAACTGTGCTTTCAAAAAGTCAGGGTTTTTAATTTGCAAGTAATGGGGACATTGTATAGGGGAGTTTCACTTTCAGTTACATTGCTAGCAGCTTTCTGCATGGGGAGTGTATTATTTTGATGTGTACTGAATATCACTGGAGCTAAACTGGTTATTCCTTCATAGTTTAATACTGTTTGTATTTATAATAGGGAAAGATCCTATGGCTTGTAGATACTCAGGGAGGCCTTCTTAGCTGACTTCTTTTCTGAAATAGCTAAGTGACTTTTCCTTCATGCAGATTTTCATGGTTTATCATTTTGGCTGGACTTCAAGTTAAAAAAAGTAAAATTTTTTTCTTTTAAATATTTTACAATTTGTTCTGAGTTTACTTCCTCATCAGTAATAAAAGCAGGGCAGATAGAGGTCTCTGTTCATATGCAGGTGATACCAAAGGAATTAAATACAGATGCTGTCACTTCCCTCTGTAAGAAAATAGGTAACTTCAATGGGAAGAAAAAAATATTCTGCAAAACCAGGAAAATGGAGAAACTCAGCATTGTTCATCTTGTCCCAAGTTTAATATGTAAAAGAAACTATTGGTTCAAGCTTGCACTTCTATTTATTTGTCATAGCACTTCGTTCCTTCTGTCTTGTTGCAAGCCCTTCTCTCTGTGTGTCTAATTTATTTTTCCCTTTTTTGTGATCTTGTTACGTTCTCCTTTTTTTTGTTTGCAATTTGAATTACTAACCAGGTAATTGGGCAACAGCCTCCAAATTCATTTGATAGTGACCAACTTCTCTTGTTCCACTTTGCCATCTCTGGTATAAATTAATGGTGTAGTAGCATATGGAGGAAGATGAAGGCTGGGGAGAGTGGGAGTGTTGGCAAGGGCTTTCCATTTCCTTCCTTGGTGTGGGTTGTGTGAATCTGGAAATGGTATTAGTGCTTATTTTTCTCTTCTTCAAATATTGATGATAATACTGGGGAGGAGGTGAGTGCTGCTGTAAAGGTATTAAAACTGAAGGTTGTGTTAGATTGGCTTGAGACAGTTTGGGTGCAGACTGCAGGTGTAGAGTTGTTTCATGTCATTTACTGAAATAGTAAAGTTAGCCTGAAAATTTACTCACAGACTATCCATCGTTGGAAACTGGAAAAGTCGATCTGCTTTTGAAGCATTAGCTCCTGGCATTAGTCTTCATATTGAGAGATTGAACAGTGGTGTGCATGTAGTTACAAATAAGCATAGAATGGTAATGACAATCATTCTTTATAGATGGCTCTCCTTAAAAGTTCTTGTGTAAGTAACTGGAGACAGTTCCTTCCATTCCAAAGAAATTACTTCTTTTGCATGATTTGCCTTTTTGCTCGTAGGCATAAAACTTGGTTCAATGTCAATGCAAAGGAGACCGTAGTTACCCTTTTTCAAAAAGCACTGCCTTCATTTTCATCGGTGCAAATAGTGATATGAGATGTGGCTCACATCATGTCACTTTAAAGGTTTAAAAATTTTTACCTGGATAACAGTTTTAGATAGTTGAAAATGTGATTCAAATTGTAACTTTTGTGAATTTTAGCATAGCAGTGACAAGGAGTTGAAGTCTTGGAGAGGCTGACTTTGGATAGTATGTGATTTCTGTCAGTGTTTCTATTTAGAATGATGAGAGGAAGGAAAATTGGCTCTTTCTCTCCAGATACCAAATATATAAACACTTAGCCTATTTAAGTTTAGTGCATCAATACTCTGTTAAACTGAAATTAGGAAAGTGAAGTTTTAAGACTGTTTTTTTTGTGTCTTTATACTGAATTACATCAGAGTTATAGTGCATCCAAATGGATTATTCCTGTTTAGTAAGTCTTTCAGAAAGTGTATGAATACTATAATTAACCCATTTGCGAAGATCTTTCATACAGATTTTTTATAATTAAATCAGTACCCAAAGCACACTTCAATTTTGCTAACAGAAGTAACTGATCAGAAGGCTCTGAAGAATAACAGAGAGCACGTGGGTGGTCCCTTCGAAGAGAAGCTGATCTCCTCATTTGGGTCTATCCAAAGACTCAGTGACTGTAAACTGTTTAATTTGCTTGGACAGCACAAAAGCTATTCAGTTATGTTAACAGTTTTGCATCATCACAGTTGAGCTATGCTTTTCTTGTTCTGTGGGAGAGTTTTGTCTGTAAGTGCATCATAAATATTTAATTTTCAAATAATTTATTTGTTTTATTTGTGGAAACTTTGGTCATAGGTCAGGATTCCCGTGATAGGTATTCCACAAAGAGATTTCTAACAGTCACAAGCATAAGACACCTGGGCATAGATGACACAAGGAGACTAAATGGGGAACACACAGGAGAGCAATGAGTGTATACTTACTGCAGAAAAACCTCAGCAAACAAGCAAACCCCCAAACAAGTCAAAACAAGTGGAAAAACAACCCAGGTCTTACCAGCATTGTGGATAAGAAAGTTTGCATGTGAACAAATTCTCTTTGTAAGTGACGACAAAGTATGTTGATATTTTAAAGGATGTATTCTGTAGATATCATACTTTTACATATAGTCTTTTCTGTGTGTTTCACCCATCTTTCATTTGATTCTTGCTATGTTGTACATGAACTCCCTTGCTCTTTTCTGTATGTTTGTCATTTCAGTACAATTGGTGCTTGCACAGCGAAGGAGCCCATAGAAATGATGGTTTACTATTCTCGCTGGCTCTTTGCTCTTCTTGACCTACTTTTGTTTCTCCTCTCTCCTCAGAAAACTGCTCCTTACATTAGACCTACACAAAGTGCATCGTGATGGCTCATCCCTTGGTCTTTAAAACTGTTTCCAACCCTTTATTGTTGAGTGTGCTTTGGTTTGTGTTTCCCTCCCCTGCCCCGTGTCTTGTCTTCATGTCTTTGTTGTTGTAGCCATTAATTTTCCTCATATTTTACCTAACTTATTGGCATTTAGACCAAAGGATACATGCATATTAATCTGTCATCTTTGCTCAAATTTTTTTGTCAAGGAGACTACTTTGTCCCTTACGGTGTATTGAGTATCTTATGGTTTCTGTGTCTTTACTTTGACTGTCTTCAGAGACTGAGTCCTCCTGGGTACAGACTTAATCAGTTGGTCTGGATGAGTGCTCAAAACTGCTCCCTCCCACCTCCAGTAACCTGCTAACCAGCCCATCAGTAAAAAATATTTAAGGTTGCCAGAATCCACGTAGAGGGGAGACACCAGACAGTGAGCTGAAAAGGCAAGATAAGGACTTTGCTTCCACTGAAAGTGCAGTGCACATCTGCTGGTGGCAGCTGCTGTGCTTTCAGTATGCTTCACATGTTGGTGCTGTAGCCTGCTCTGTGAATGGGCAGGATGCTCGCGGGTAGGACTGGTCCCTGCCGGGTTTGCAGCCCTGTGGGCAGGAGGAGAGGTTTTAAGATGGCTGTGTCCCATGGAAAAGAGGGGTCCCAGTGCAGCACTGCCACTAGAGCAGGAAAAGTGAAATGTGATGTTATATAGTCAGCATCTAAGATGGGAAAAAAAAAAAAAAAGGAGGGGTTGGGTCAGCAGACAGTGTTAACAGTTTAATGGCAGCCAGGAGATTTCTGCAGAAGCCTGAGAAGCTTGACAGTTGTTGATAATAGCATGCAAATCCTTAACAAAAGCTTTAGTCAACTATCAAGTGATGCTGGGTACTGATGTGGTGCTTAACGCTTATGCCACACATGTATAGACATGTATAGATGAACAAGAAATGTACAAAGAAGTTGAATGCTTGCTTCACCCCCCCCCCTTCTACATTACTGCACGTGCAAGTAGGTCTTCATGTAAGAGTGACTTGCTCCGGACTGGTTCCTCACTCGAGGTGTTTTCTGTAATGTGCTGTAATGGTTTGGTCCCTGTGGTTCTGTGGTGTTGGTGCTTTGTGTGCCGGAGGTTCCGGCATCCTGCGACACAGCCTTTGCACGGCCGTGCTTCAAAGCTCGCTCCTTCACCTCTGATTCATACAGCAGCTGGTGCACTGAAATCGAATCCTGCTATGCTGGAAGTTGAAAATCGTTTGTGGACTGTTTTTAGAGAAAACATTCTGGACAAAGAATTTCCTCAAGAAGCCCAGAGCAGGGTTTGGTACTTCCGTGCATCCTTTAGGAGAGTGGTGGGAGAGAAGAGGCAGCATTGGGCATGCTAGGGCCAGTGTGTATTTCAGGGTTCACTTACATTTTCACTGATGGTAACTGATGGATTTGTTTTTCAGATACATAACTTGAAAATGGGGCAAAGAAATTCCTAATATTTCTTGGATAGTTTCAGAAGTAGAACTGTCTCTGGGGTAGATAGTGGCTCTGCTGCGTCTCTGATTTTCACCTCCCTTTTTCTTTGATGTTCAGTTGCTTTATAGATGAGTAACTTTGGAGTTAGAAACTTGGAGAAACTTGGACAAGTTCAAGGTGAGACTTTTCCAGAACATGACTTACCCTGTCTCGGGCAAGAGCAGGCTCTGCCAGATAGATATCTTACTTGGCAATTACTTGGTCTCAGCAGTAACAAATGTAGCAAGGTATTAAAGCGCTTTTAATGCTCACTTGGAACAAGTTGATAAAATGTGATGGAAAGAAGCCAGAGATGAATAAAAAGCAGTTTGTCAGAGGTACTGCAGCAGTTTGCAGTAGTTTGAGTGTTGCCCATCAGCCTCCTCCTTCCCTCTTCTACTCAAAAGTACCACTTCGGTGCTGCAGAGAAGTGGAAATATTTTGCGAGCCCAGTAGTACGCATTTCTCCTTTAGCTTCCTCTGTGTGGCCTCGATCTATCATCAGCCTTCCATCATCTTGGCGTTTTTTGCACTGTTCCTGCTTTGGTCAGTCAGAGCCAAGCCCTCCAACTGCTCCTTTGCAGACTGCAGGAAGGTGTGCAGAAAGGTATCCCTCACCGTGCTCTGTGCTCTTAAACACCAAAAGAGATCGTACGTGGCCAGGTCACTACCAAACCTCTCTGGTTTTTAATTTTGACTTGAAGAATGGGCCTTAGATCTAAATACTAAAGATTGTTCCACTAGTGATCTCTGACCTAGGTCTTCATCCTTCTCTTTGTCCCCCAAGGAATTAAAATCCTAAGTATTTTGTGCAAATGATGTTTTCTCTAGGTTGGTCTCTTCCAAATGCCCAGTAGTTCTATCACCTTGCAGACCTGCTAGGGTGAAAGTTGAGGAGGCTAATGCAGAAAATATTGAATAAAAGAAAAATCGAAGGGAGTGCTATGGTTGTGGTGTTTGATGTATCCCCACAACAAAGCCTAAGTAAAGTATAAAGGTTTTCTTGGAAACTCGATTTGCATAACATGCAAGGGATGGTTATCACATCAGTCAGGTACTGAAGTGGCCATGCCTGTGTAAATCTTCTCTTTAGTCACTCTTCTTTCCTTTAGCTCTGAGTTCCATGGTTTAGTGGAGTTCCTCTGAATTTCTTTCTCACTTCTGATCCATTTCTTTCTAAGTCAGGTTTATTCCCTCACTCTCTTCACTCACCGATAAGTATATTCAGTCTTGGCTGGAAAAGAGGCATGAAATTGTCATCCTCTTCTCCTTCCTCTGAAACTTTATCGGGCAAATTAATGAATTTCCTTTATTCCCAAGAGCAGCTCGTAAAGGGGAGCGATTTCTTCTCCCTTGAGCAGCGAATGTGAGGTGATTGCCAGAGCATTGTTCTAAATAGATTACTTTTGTGTGGATGGACGCACCCCTCTCTCCCCCCGGCCCCCCCGCCCCAAATCTATTTTTAGAGCACTGATTAAGTGATAATTTGTGTTTAAGCTTCCCTGAAGTACGCAGTAATGTGATTCAGTGCCAGATCGCTGGTGGGTTTGGACTTCTGGACAGAGGACCAGCAAACTTGTGCACTGAAGCTCAGATGAAACCTGTAACCGAGTTTTCCTCGGAGGCTGAAGGGATCCCTTAGTCCGTGCGTTCCTCTGTGCAGTGTCACCAGTTTCAGCTGGGCTGTTGGAGGTGGCCAGGAGACGATAGATCATCATGGTGAAGTGATTGGATCAGTATTCATGGCTCACATGTAACTTCTGTGAGGCACAAGTGTCCAGCAACACGGCTGTACTGGCGCAGAGATTTTGGATGACTTGAGTGGACAGCTGTAGGAGGAGGAAAGCCAGCAGCCTCTGCTGAGGCTGATGTTGTTGGGCCTCCTCCCACAGAGCGCTGTGTCTGGAGCTGGAGAAATGAGACCTCCCGAGATCCATTGTCATCTCCCTCCCGCTCATCCAAGGCATGAGATACATGTTTTGTGTTTCTCAGAACACGTGGAGAGTTTGGTATGAGGGCTTGACAAGTCTGGCCAACGTGAGTTGCTGCCTCCCTGGAGAAACTCCCTTCCCTCTCCTGTGCAATCACTCAGTGCGGCAGGATTGCCTCCCAGTTGTTGCTCTTCTGTGAAAGGCTTGTGAACCTTGCTGCTGACCTCTCTCCTTTGCTAGGAGGTTGATGCATCACCACCACAGCCTCTGTGCCGTTGGAAAAGCGTTACTTGCTTTCCCTGGTCAGTACCTTATCATTCAGTGGCCTTGTTGCAGTGCCATGCTGGGGTTTTATGATTTGTGCCACTGAATCATTTCAGTGGCCTATGGGCGTGACTGGGGTAAAATGACTTTTTAGTGGCAGTTCCCAGTACCTTGCAGTGTTCTTTTATTAATATTTCTAGGTGATGTAAAAAGCTGGCCTCACCTGGGGCTTTCAGTGGTGCTGTGCAGCTCTGACAGTGTGCATGGATGGAGACACATGAACAGTTCCATTGTGTTCTGGGCTCTGGTCATCCTGACTGAGTAGCTCCCACCTGCAGTAACCTACCAAGTGAATTGCTCTTGAAAATTCTAGGAAATGTTGTGCCAGCAGCTGGGGCTTATTTTCTTTTGCAGTATAAAACTCTCAGAAGTATTTACAGAAAAGGTTCCATCTCTGAAATCTCAGAAATTAGCAGTTGTGCAGAAGGCTGCTCTCACCATCTAGCCCTGAAGTGTTAGAGTAAGTCATGGTTGGTTTGTTAAAAGTGTAAATATCTCTGTAAGAACCTCTGTCTGTGAAGGGTCCTTTTTAGCCTATGCAGCCATGACATAGGTGACCAGATTACTCTGCCATAATGTTATAATTATGACTTTCTGGTGCGAATGTCACAGCTGCTCTTAAGACCAGTTCCTTGTCCAGTTTCTTCCTATTTCTTGGTGTCTCATAGCTGTTTTACCTGTTCAAACCACTCATGTCTTAGTGTTTGTTTGGGTTTTTGTTGTTGTTTGTTGTTTGTTTGGTTGGGTTTTTTTAAATATAAATCATGAGTTAAAATTTCAGAAAGCTTCTTGGTCATTTTGACTTGGAATGAGAAATAGACTCCAAGATAAAGCAGCGTAAGCATGTCTCTGAAACATCTAAAGTGGAGGGATGATTTGGAAAACGACCTGTGTGGTACTGAGAGGGTTGTCTTAGATTTCTCATATATATTCAGTTCAAACCTTTTGGCCTTACGAAACCTCCTTTAGTATTGATATCCATGACTTGGCAGAGCAGTGATGCTTTCTGTCTGCATCATGACCACACCTGCTCTCAGGTTATTATCTTACATGGGTGACTCCTGTTCTTTGTAGTTTAATCCTGAAAAGATGTGGAGTGGTCATGGGCCAAAAAAGCATGTTGACCATGACATCTGATCTGTAAATGCACTTCCAGGTTGCTCCTTCGCATCTTGAGGTGCACAAGTGAGATGCTGAAGTCCCCTGAATACACAGCTCTTCAAGCTTGTGTGTGGTTGGTGTAGATGCAGCTGTGACAGCATTGCTTGTCAGGCTCTGGAAGCGGGACTGTGAAGTTGTAATGCATCCCAGGCACTTGGACTCTGTGCTGATTTATGCATTGAGATATATAAAGCACTGATTGTAAAATATCCTCTGGTGATTTACAGTCTTGTTGGAGTAAGCTTACCCTTGATGTCCTTATGAAGAACTTGTTGGTTTGCAATTAAGTTTATTTAAGAAAGTTTATTTAACTTAGGTCATCTTCTTGATTATTTTGTACTGTTTAACAGGCTGAACCTCCACCTCCTCTAGCCTGTGGTTGGATCAGAGGTGTTTTGGACATTTTCTCTCTATCTTAACTCTTTTCTTAACTGTCCTGTTGGATGTTGGTGTGCCTCTATAGCTCTTTACATCTCTTGCTAGTCAGCCTCTCTACAGTCTCCTAAAGTTGTGGCAGAATAGCAGCAGTGTGAAATTCAGACTTGCTTGTCAAATTTGGGGGTGTCCCCAAGTTTTATGGACAGGAATGCTTTTGTCCTGAAGTGGTGTAATGAGTTGGAACAGCAGCACTGGAGCATTTTTGTAGCTCATTGCTTTGCTATACACTTGCTTGTGTTTGGAAGGGTATCTCTGCTGTCATATCTTTTAGGTTGTCTTCGTTCTCATAGGGAAGATTAGGTTCTGCAGAACGAGATTACACAGATGAATTTTTCCTACTTGCCAGGAATGGGCAGATGCATGAATTTTTCAAGTTTTGTGTTCAGAAGAGGAATTTTTCCTTTTTTGACCCATGCAGTCAAAATGAAAGTGAACATGCAGAGTTGGGGTACAGGAAATAATAAACTACCTCTTTCTACCTGGAACAGGACTGCTGATTCTGCGAAGTGACCTCTGAGAGAGAGCCAACAAAGTTTTCAAGCCCCTCCCTTTTCATCCACTGACACAGTGCACCGAGGTAGCTGGAGGTGCAGGCACACAAGCAAGCGAGGGAGACTGGAGAGGGTGGATTTATTTTTCCTTCCTTTGCTCCCCAATCCACAGCAATTTTTTCTTGCTCAGCATCCTCATTTCAACCTTTTTGAAGTTTTGATGGAGTGATCTGAAGGGGCTGGAAACTTTGCAGCTGGTTGTGTTCGAGGGGCATCTCAGCATTTGTTATCCAAAGAAGCTGGTCTCAGCTGGTCTGTACCTGACCGGGTCGCTGGGAGTGAGTGAAGCAGTGGCCATCGGGGCTGCAAGCAGCGTCCTTGATTGAAGCAGCAAAATGGAAATTTTATTTTGATGAAGTAAAGGTCAGAAACACCAAAGCTGCTATTAGCTGACTCAATCCTGCAAGAGATGATCAGAAAAGTGGTGCTACCCAGAAGTAGGACAGACACATCATTTATAATTTATCAGTATATAGGAAAAAACATTTAATGTCCTGCTGTGCAATAAATGTATCTGCTACAGGATCACCAAAAGGTGATAAGATGCTCTGCTTGTTCTTTTAATTCACCTCTTTTCGCCTAGTTAAAAAGAAGTTGCTTTTGTTCTTTATTCACCACTTAATCTAAGAGTGTTACCTGGTGAGCCTGTATCTGCAGGGTTAGGAGAGTGCATGACGCATACGAGCCTGCCTCGAGAATTACAAAGTGCCACCACAACATATTTAAGGGTGTACCATGAACTTCGCATTGCGGGCAATTAGTGAAAACTGTTATTTCTGAAACAAGAAAATGTGATTAACTGTAGGCAGTCTGAAGGAGCATGCTGGCAGCCTCTCAGCTGGCTTGGGGAAGAGTCAGGCTGTTTTGGAGATAAGCACGGAAGTGCTATCTCACCGCACTGTGTAGTTAATGGGACTAGACAGAGTTGTGGCATGACTGCATTCGGGGGTCACAGCGGTGAGGGATGCCGTGATTCAACCTGATGTGTAGCAGGGGAGCCTCGGCAGGACGCTGCCGTGTTTATAAGGAGCAGAGTAACCACAACTGCCCGTGGCCTTGAAAGATTCGAGTGTGGCGTTCATTACGAATAGCAGGCATGGCTGCTGAAAGCTTGTATTAAAAAAAAAGAATTGATACCAGCAGGAGACACCGTGAGAAGGAGACATGAATTCTGTCTCCCAATAATGATAAAAAAATTTTGCTCCTGCTTCTGTCATGGTAAGATAGAAAAGAATTAAAGATCAAATAATTCCAAAATACTCATTAAGTTAATGTAGGGGAGGAGTGGGGAAAGAGGAGGGCCACTGAAGTTTTGGTGTGTTTCAGTAGACATGGAGAGGACGGACTTTTTACAGTCTGCTGCTCATTTTATTGGATTTAGAGGCATCTCCTGTCCGTGGTTTTAGTCTGTTGCAGAAATCAGATGGGTTTGGTTTTGTTATAAAATGCTTTCTGAAAATGATAGGTTGCGTTTGCTCATCTCTGTTGAAATAATGTCTTAATCATTTGACTGCCACACAAATACGTCTCGCTTGCAGCCTGACTTGGCATTTAGATGGAAACTGTTAAAACTCCAAGCTTTGCAGTAATTTTAATTTCGTACAAGGAATGCATTTTCTGTCTTGAATGAATGGAAATCCCTGGAAGTTACACACATCAGTCATGGCTGAAACTATCCCAGTGTGATGTGTGTTTTGTAGTGTAGGTAGATTATATTTATGTGTAAAGCATCAGATGTGATTTTTGCGGTCTTTGGCTATGAAAACAAATGCGGCACATGTGCCAGGATTTTTGGCTGATGTTTTATTTTGAAACAAAGTGTCATTTTTGCCTCCGCACCATCATTTATGTACAAGTGGTTTAAATTGCCAAATATAAATTAAGAATCTTTGGCCAAGTTTTTTTTGCTGCAGATCTGTTTCTCTACCATGATAGAGGCATGGATTTTCCTTTTAGCCTGCTATATTATTCCACATAAGAAGTGGTATTAATCAACTTTCAAAAGAAGTTTTGTTTTCTTTGTTGGCTTCTCATTCTGCAGCCTATTAATCTCTTTTTCTAGTCTGAGGTGTCTTTTTCTGATGTGTTACTGTGAATGCTCAAGAGGGTCCTGAGCCAGTGTGGTGCGAGGTTCAGTCCTGCCTTTTGTTTTTTTCCATGTAAGTACCAACTTCTATGAGATTGCTCTCATTTTGTGGCTCTGACCTGGGCTTTCCTTGATCTGTAGGACTGGGTACCTGGTTGCCAAAACTCAGTGCATTGTGCTGCTTCTGCTGTGCTTGTGGCATCTCTCCAGGCTCTTCTTGCCCCTCCCGGGGAGTCAGAAAAAGAACAGCCTGCCCCTGCCACCCTTTGCAAACTCAGCTGATGAATTGCGTAAGCACAGTGTTTGAAATCAGAGCAGAGGGGGGAGCACAGGGTAAAAACTACTGCGCATTTATAGTTTTGTTCTTACTTCGTGCTTCTTTCATGTTGGGGGGAAATTTGACAGAACTTAGCAAAAAAAAAAAATAAATCTGGAACTTCACTGGTGTTACCTGCTTTCTCAGGGGTCAGGGAAATGCAGACTTGAGCTTGGTTTGGTCACTGCTTGGTTTGAATTATAAGCATGGCATGTGGGTTGGATGGATGATGAATCGTCCAGCTAGGGAGGAAAGAACAAAGAGATTGAATCTGGCTGGTCTACACCTCATTTTGTAATTGAGTAACTGGACTAACCTCTTTTTACATGTACCTTGCTCTTGCCCAGTGTTCACACATAACCTGTAGCTGTGGGTTCTCTATATTCCTGATGGCTTGGTTTAATGTAGCTGTGACTTTCATAAAATGTCGATGTGTTACCTCCTCTTCTGATGTCTTTGTAGAGAACCTGACATTCCCTTGGACATGTTGTTTATGTGGCTTTTCGACTTACCATGTAGAAGTCTCTGGGAACCAGCATGTGTAAGAACCCCTTTCTCTTCCTCTTTGATACCTTTGCTGTGTGATGTGAAAAATTACTTGAGCTGGAGTTTTTGTCACATTCAGAGACTGTTATTAGCAACACATTTTCCATGGGAGCTTTGTACTTTGGACTTGCTGAATTTGCCCAGACCTCTGTTTAAAGCAGAGCACAATGCAAAAACCACTCATGCTTAGATGTCTTCTGAACAGTGGGGATCATTGTAATTTGTGTGCTAAGAAGTGAATTTTGCAGCTGGCTTGGGTTTTGTCTTTTGAAGAGTTCAGTGAACAGTTTCTGGCTGCCTTCTTGTGTTTGTAAATTTACCAGACACTGAAAGTGCCTAAACCCATGTTTTGTTTTGTTTTTTTTCCCCCCTCCTTTCACTCCCCATTGATAGAGATCTGAAGCTTCTGAGTTAGAAAATTTTGATATTGCAGAGCAATGCAAATATATAGGGGGCTGTGATACCATGAAATCTGTTACAGCAAATTAGTCTTGCAATGTCTGAATGGAAGAATTAAAGTTCAGAGTGCCATTTTGCATTGACTCCCAAAGCACTAGAGTCTTTTAGATTTATGTGCTTCTCAGCCTTAAAGATGAGCTTTAAGAGCAACAGCACACATAAAATCGAACCTCTTTAAGACATTTCCAATTAGATGCGTAACATCTGAGAAGCCCAGCCTCCTCTGAAAATGCTGGCTGACAGTGTGGGTTTTGATTATTTTTTGAATGTTCTTAGATTTTGGATTTTTGTCTGTAGATTGCAGCACTTGACAAAGGTGAGACCAGAGGATTAACAGCAGTCTGAAAGAGCCCTGTGAGGGAGGCGGGGGTGCATTGGGGAGTGCACCTCCTTTCTTCTCCATGCCATTACCTGTCCAACCTCCAGCACCAGAATTTTGGTGGAATATCTTGTCTGGGTAAAGAAGCCTTGGTTTACTTTCTTGTTGCTGTAACACAAGTCAAGAGATGTGTAGTTGAGTGCAAAGACCTGAGGATGTTTATTTGGATCAGGGGAGATGAGAAATCAGCAGGCCAAGAGGAGTGATCCGGTTGAGAGATGGGGGAGTGTAAGTGGGTGTGGGAAATGGTGGTGCGGAGGGACAGACACAACAAAGTGTGGGGATACTGCACTCTCTCATGTCTCTACACATCCTCCAGTTGGAAGGAAGGGGTTTACAGTCCCTGTATGCTGCTGGCCTGACTGAAGTGGGTGGCAGCTGCCTATAAGAGCATGAGCCAGTGTTTTTAGAAGCAGCAGGCACCCACAAGAGGTTGTTTTTCTTAAGTGAAATTTGTCAGGTTCTCTGATAGACTTCACTTTTGGCTGCTCCCATTTACCTATCCAGAACTTTCTATATGGGTATTTATCTTCAAAAGGCATTCAAGAACTGTTTGGGTTTGGGCTCAGAGATCTAGAACTTAAAAACTGGCTGATAGACCAAGATGCGATTTTTGGAAGTCCAAAGTGACTTCTCGTAGCTGTCCTGAAGTCTGAGGGCAGAAATAATGCTGTATCTTAAGAGTCTGTATATGGATGCAAAAGTTGCAGTCCATTTGTCAAATCTGAGGACAGCCAGAAATACTAGTAAGGAAAATTTCCTTAGGGGAGAATCTTTGATGGTGTTTTGGTGGTGATGGTGACAGTCATGTTTGAGAAGAACTAATTCAGTTCTGGGCAGTTACCTTTTTTTCCTTTTCCTGTGCTTTAGGATTGGGCACAAAGCTGTAATCTTTGTCTTTTTCCAAACCAGATTCTGCTTTCCAGGCACAGTCCAAGTGTGGGAACTTCAGTGCTGAATGTTAGGCACTTCCTTCTGAAGTGACCATAAGAGAGTTAGGATGACGGTGCTTGTGTGACTATAGGGTTAAGGCTGTCTGATTTAATACCTTGTCATGAATCGCGTGTCCCACTTTCCTTCTGCAGTACCTTCTGCTCTGAAGACAGGGACATTAAACTTCATAATATTTGGTGACCATAAATATCTCCATTCTCAATGTTTGGATCTGCCAGTTAACAGTTGCGTTATTTTAAAATTATCTATGTTGCCTGAAACACCAGGTGAAGCCTGAATGACTCTCCCAGGTGGTGCCTGGTGGTTGTTATGAAATAAATGGCAGTTGTGTCTACCTATTTAGGGCTGTTTCCTGTTTAAATGTGGTAGGGTTGCAGCAAGAGTCTTCTCAACTTCTTTGTTGGTTTATAGATGCTGAAGAGTGGGATTTTTGTGTTATTTTGGGAATGACAAGAACATAGGAGAGAGGCCAAGCATTCCTTGCTCAATGTGGGGAAAACAATTTAGAAGCTCAGAGTGATGTTTCCAGATACTTGGGTTGTGATTGCCTTAAAATACTAATGACAGAAAAATAAGGGAAACTGCTTTTCTGATGAGAAATGATTGAAATGAAAGGAGCATGTTCAGGACACTACACCTTAGAACCTTCAGGAAAGACTGGGTCTTCCCAAATGCATTCCTTTTTCCTAGCCAGTTAGAAAACTGAAGGTGCACATGGTGTGTGTTAATTTTTATACAGCAGGACATCTTGGATAGGGTGAGCCGTAGCTTGTCTTTTCTCCTCTTCTTTGACTCCTCTCATCTGTTTCCTTAATGATGCTCAGACTCATCTAGATCTTGCTGCTCCATCCCTCTTCCCCGAGGTCATTCTCAAATCATCCATTTTCTCATGACTAGGGATAAACAAATGTGTAGGTATATGTGAGGGACGAAAAGAAGAATGAATAGCTCCAAATCACCCAAACACTGCAGTGCACATGTGGTTTTTCCCAGGAAAGATGTGTGAGACTGACCTTAAGATGGCACATGTTAGTTATGTTTCTTTGTGTCTCTTTGGAAGATGCTCAGATACTGCAGAACAAAGGACCTGAAATAATTCCATTTGTTTAAATATACCTTGCTTTCTTTTTGATTGGCAGACTTGAGATTGTTCTATATCTGCTTGATCTCTTTTCCTGCCTGGGGCAAACATTTAAAATGTATTAACGATACATGTAATCCTGTCTGAAACTCATACATTTTTTCTTATTTAGGAACATGGGTATGCCAAGAAGCAGCACCAGAATATTATAAGAGAGGCTTTCTTCTTAGTACATTGGTCTGTGCAGTTGTGAAACCCCTTACAGAATAGTCATCTGAAATTTCTGTGACAAAGATTTGGCTTCTTAATGCCAGAGCATTTCCTGGATTTAGTTGTATTTGTCAAGACCCTGGCATTTGTTTTGATTTCAAAACAGCTCAGTTTTCAGCTGGAAGAAGTCTGAAGCTATGTTTTTAATTCAGAACAAGAACCTGGAAAGCTAGCAGTGCTTTCCTCCTTCTGTGGCAGGTTTCTTTCCTATTGAAAACTGCTGAACTGCTCAACTCTTGTACCTCGCTGTATGCTTTAGTAATTTGAAATGTTAATGCTCTGGAAATTATTGCTTTGGAAATTAATTAATTTGGAGATTATTGCATGAAGGTGGTCTCATTAAGACTTCCTATGTGTTATATGAATGTCTAATACAGTATTTGTGTTACATATTATATATAAATACACGCTTAATGCTTTATATTTTAACATATTTTAGCAATGTAGGGTAATACCTAGAAGGGAAGATTTTTAATATTTGAAATTCAAAGTTATTTTGAGAGCAGCTTAGAATTTGCTCTTGGTAGATTTTATGTTTTGGCTTTCAGAAATCATCATACTTTAGCTGTGGTTCTTTGTCTTCTCAGGCAGTACTGAGGGACTTGATAAATACTTCAGGCTGGGAGGTGAGGAATAAGAACTGGAAAATAAAGGAGAGTGATTCAAAGAAGCGTGAGGAGTCAAGGCGAGTAAAGGGAACCATAAAATATGCAACAGATACTGATCTGGGAATATTAAAAAAAAGCTCATGTATCTTAGGTCATTCAGTGGGACTTCATTTTAAAAGGGATTTGAAGTACAGAATTACAGGATCTTGAAATTACTGGATTTAGACTTCTTTCTACTCTGTGCTGGAGGCCACATCTGCACAAGCCGAAGATAGAAATGATGGGAGCAGTTGTAATTGCAGGACCTTATGACCCCTCATGAGTTGGAGTACATTTTGGTGTGCAGCTGGAGAGAGGCTTCTGGTGTAGATTCCTTCAGAAGCAACCTGGTTTATGTGCACCATGGGTCTCCCAGGAACCAGGTAGAGCTGATGGTCCCAGCCAGTGTGCTGGTGCAGAGGTGGCCTCCAGAGACTAACACATCTGCAGGGACCATTCAGCTTTTCTGTCTCTCTTCCTTCAACTATATTTGAAACCTGGGGTCACTAAAGTGATTAGGGCAGTTTGGCATTTGGAGCTTACATGGAGTAGGGCTTATCTGCTTGAAGAGTGGTAGAAGATTGCTCCTTTCACTGCAGACTTTGTGATCTTGTGATATAACTGTTGGTTACTGCTTTGACAAAAGATTTGTTGCACACTGAATTTTTTGAAGTTTGGGGCAGACCCAAATTCACTTAAAAATACTTCTTCCTCTTCTTAGAAAGGTAAGAGGTCTCATTTTATTTATTTACTCTACACTTGGTTTGTGAAGTGATTCTCTCTTTATCTGTCATCCCTTTTTTTGGCCTGGATATTCCTCAGGGCACAAGGATGAATCATTCATCTCTGCACAGGGTGAGACACTTCAGCTTTTTTAATGAATAACATTGTGGCAGAACTTGTGTTTTTCTTTTTTTCTTTGGGAATTGCTGCTCTGGAGGAGATCAATGAAACAGGACATAGCTATATACAAAAATGAATCACCTCATGCTGTGTTCTGGAGGATGTCAGTGTGGGAGTCAGAGTGCAGCATGCCACTTGAATGCTGTCCATATAGGATGTAATCTTATAGAGGACTGTTACCCCATCTCCCCTTGGTTAGGGGATCTGTCCCTTTTAGAACCTAGAGGGCCAGTTAATGCTGTTCTTTAGTTTTCCCATAGCTTACAAGCAAGGGAGTGTTGCCTTTTAATAAATAGATGATTAGAGCTTCAGATGTGTTTTATAATTTGTGTATCTTGTTTATGGTGTCATGATCACTTGGACTCTCTTGCCAGTCTGATAAATAAGTGTAGAATTGTATAATTGTTGTCTTATGCCATAATTCATGCGTTATTTGTGCCTTGAGCCAAAGGGCTAGGGAAAGAAAACAAGTCATGAAGGGTTTAAAATAATTGGACTTAAACTTCAAACAGTTAATGCTTAAAGGCTACTGGAATAGGAATATATTCAAGGATTTCAAATATGTAGCCTTGCAGCATGGCTAGTTGCCTTAAATTTCTTTAAAAGTGCCTTAACATTCAGTTAACTATTACATGCAAATTACTACTTTCTGTGTGCTATGTGCAGGTTTTTCTAGTGTGAAAGAGATGAATTGCCCGGCTGGATTAATGCCTCACACATCTGGAAGTCTTAGTTCAGATCAAAAGTGTAATAAAGTATGTGTGTTCAGAGTGGACATGTGTACACATCATAATTGCTACTGCACAGCCTGGCCTTGTATGAGAATTAAGAGGTTTTTTGGCTTGTGTGGTGGTTTTTTTTTTTTTTTTTAGTAAGAAAGACTTCAGGTTTAAAATATTAGTGTTTTGTAAGCAGTACAGATTTAGCCTCAATTATTACTGTTTGTTAATTATTATTTGGATTAATCTCCAAATCTAATTGGAAAATTTTTAAATGATTTTAGATTTTTATTTTAGTATTAATTAAAAAAATTTACATGTACGGTACAATTTTGAAGTTGTGTAGCCACAGGATTTGAAAGGCTGACACTGGCATTTTTCCAGCTAGTCCAGCTGTCTTCAGAACTGAGTAGATTGGCAAAGTGTGATGTGGGTTCCTTTGTTAAATCCATGAGGGGGAAGAGAAATAGGCAGTAGCCGTGGTGAGGGCTTTGTTGTGCAAGTGCTTAGTTATTTCATCTTGATGGCCTGAAGTTCTCTCTTTCAGGGTTTCCCATTTTTTATGCTCAGTTTCCTGAGTACGTCCAAACATGGGAAGCCTGGAGTTAGTGCTCTGTTACCTTCTCAGGAGCTGCTGAGGGAATGTGAGCTCCTGTTGCATCTTTCTTGGGTGTCTGTACTGCTCTGAGATGTCCTTCTGCAAAAATGCTTGACACAGGCTTTGTCCTTAGAGTCTGTGGCTGCAGGAGTGGACTCTGAGCATCCTCTGGGAAGGCAGGAACAGCCTCCTCATCTTTTAGTAATAATGTGTGAGGGATAGAATTTCTGAGACTTGATAAGGCCACCAGTGAATGTGGGACCAGACCTCTCAGGTGCCTCTCAAGCTTGACATGGCTTACTGGAAGTATGAATGAGCAAATTCAAAGATTAAAGCAAGCAGTGAGCTGCAGGTATGGACACTTCAGCAAACACAGCTGAGAAAAATCAATTTTTCACAAATGAAAGAGGAGGGGAAAAATCAATAGGGAAAGGACTGTTATTTTCAATTTAAAGCCAGAGGAGTTAAGGTTTGATCTCAGGGTTCATGCATTCCTGTTCTCATTCACATGTTGCATGCCTCTGGTATTGGGAAAACTGTAGACTGTGTTGTATAGAGATCATTAAATATAAATGAGTGAAAGAATGTGAAATACTCCCCATCCTTATTTATTTACTTGTCTGTTTGCAGACACTTCTCCCTCTCTAAGTTAACTCTTGTGGATGCTAGCTCCTTGTATGGAGTACTGGAGTGCATCGAGCTTTCTGGGCTGTGAAGTCCACCAGCCTTTTTCCCATGTGTGTTTTGACAATATTGAAAGCACACAAATCAGACTGTAGTTATTGATCTGTGTTTGTTTCTTTTCAACAGACTGTGATTCCATCTGGCTACTTGATGGTGCAAGTGCCCCCCAAAAACATGACCAATATTTTAAGTAGAAATACAGAATTTGACTTTGCAGTACTGTCTGCATGAGGTCTGGTAAATATGACGTGCATGGACAGAACCAGGTGGGATGCAAAGGACCCTCTTGTCTCATCTTGGTGCAGCCTGCTGTAATAGCAGGGCAGAGTGCCAGTTTTTGATGTTAAAAGCAGAAGCAAAACAGTATTTTTGGCTGATTGCTGTAGCTAGATTCTACATTGCCAAACATATGTCTACTAGCATTAACTCTGTGAGAGCTGTGCTACCTTGTAAATGCCCCTGACTGAGAGTTAGGAGGCAAACTCGTGCACTGATGCAGACTTTCTTTGCTAATACTCTGCATTAGGAAGACACTGCCAAGTTCATGAATGATCTGCAAAACTGCATCTCTCTATCTCTCTTCACTCTGTGGCAGCTACTTCTTCTAGTATATGTTTAACTTCATTGGATTAATGTCTCTGCTGTGTATCACTGCCGTTATGCCAGTGCAAGTGGCTATTTGGGAGAAGCACTCACAGCCACTAGAGGCTTAGCGGTTCTGTAAAGGCAAATGGGAGAAATTACTCTGTCCTGGCTTGTGTTAGTTACTTCCTTTGCAAGTGCATCTTACTGCTTGAGTGCAAATGTACCAAGAGCAGCTATTCTGAGGAATGTTTAAGTACATGCATTTATTTATGCATGTGTGTATATGTATATATGTATTTGCATATACTCACACACGAATATGTATAGTGTGTGTGTATGGATATGAAATACAACAGAAAGGGAAGGTGACCTGGGTTTAATTCATTTAGCACCTGATGGAGGCACTGTGCTCAGGTGCAGTCAGCACAGTGTTCCTGCTGTGGTCAAGGGAAAGCCAAAAAGCCCTTCTAGATCTTGGGTGGGCTGTGAATACATCCAGAGATGCCTGTCCCTGTGTAAAATGTAGGGAGAGTCTAGGATACTTCAAGTCCCTGTCTGGGTACTTTGATTAGATGCCTAACACTAGGGGAAACATAGACCACAATAGCAAAAAATAACGTTAAAGATAGGAATTTTCAAATTATGTGAATGATTGAGACAACTAAATGTGACTCTGGCTCACAGTGGGATGTGCCTGAATGGCTGTTACGCTCTGAATAGCGCCTCTTAAGCTAGTACGTAAGGACTTTTGAACAAAACTAGTAAGAGACATTCAAATTGCAAACTAATTACCATGTAAAAGCATGTTCCCATGTTCCAGGAGCTCTGTGAAAAACCTGATATCCCAACCTCACCCCATCATAGGTTGGTACATACTCAAGTGTGTATCTGAGTATGTTATCCTTCCCTGATGGGAAGATTGGATCTGAAGGGAAGGTGACTACTGGCTGGGGCAGTCTCAGCAGCAGTGGGCAGTCATCAACAGTGGAGGTTGGAGGAGATGTGCTACACGTTGTGTCACTGTGTGGAGAGTGGTGTGAAATCATGGTCTTATGTTTTTCTCCCTCCTTTGTCAATTTCTTGAGGCTATTCAAACTTTTGTCTGTGGAACTTCTGGTACAAAGGGAAGCTGATGTATCTGAAGAGGGAGGGTTGTTGAAGGAAGACTCCTTGTCATGTGGTTTGAGGAAAAGTTGTGTTACCATTGTGAAACTTTTTTGATTGGGTCAGAAGAGAGATGAGATACAGAGGGGAAAAAAAGCATAGTTGTTTATGTTGGAGAAGACCTTTAAGATCCTTGAGTCCAAATGTTACTCTTCATATTCAGACTTAACATTTTTAGGGAATTCTTGCAGTTATTACATACATGTGCACCTATGTGAAAAACAGCCAAAGAAGTTGGAAGAAACCAAGATGTTTGCCTGCTAGAGAGCAGAAAATATAGAAGGCTGCTGTACCCAAAATGCTGCTCCTAAGTGAGGTTAGTTCTGGAGAACATAAAGCTATAGCCCAAGGCTTTAAAAGCAGTCTGGAGCTTCACCTGCCTACTCTCAGGTGGGGATTGAAGAAAGCAGGACTGGGGTGGCGTGAATCTTTCTTGCTGCAGAGTTTGATTCCTGCTGAGTACCTTAAAAAAGTTGTCCTTAAAGTAAAACAGAAACCTGCATGGAGGGAGAGCAGGAGCATGGATACAGTAGATATTTCCTCTTTCTGTCTTGCTGCTTGTTTGCTAAAATCTAGACTAGCCATAAATTTTGATACTGTAGAAGTATTTCTAGCAGTGCTATCACTATTTTAATATGCTTAGAAATATAGGACATTGCCAGATATGTATACTGTAGAAGTAAGGAAAGCACAAGCATTACAGCTAAGTAACTTGAAATTTTGTGGTTTTCTGAATTTTTTCATACTCTTGTTACTTTGAACACATTTTTTGTCTTTTTCCATATCTGACTCATCTTCTTACTAGTGTCTTATATTTTTCTAATGGTTTCTTTTTATGGCTCACTCACCTTTTTATGTCTCTCTCCATTCTGGTCTCTTGCTCATGAGTATACATACGCAAGGTGCTCTTGCTATTTAAAATCAATAGGTACAGCTTGTCTAGATGACTTCATTTTACTTCTAGATTGTGGTTAACTCACTCAACTTTCTGATAGAACAATTTCTGTAAAAGTTGAAGGAGGATAAAAAACCCTGCTACACTCAATGAAACAGCAACAACTAAAAGGCCATTGTTTCATCAGGGAAGTATTTGGAATTTTCATAAAATGCTTAGAATTTTCCATACTGAAAGAGCAACAGAAGTATATATAATTTTTTTTTTTTTATTTCCTCTGTCCATTGATCACTCTTGTTTTTCCTCCTTTTGCCTATCATTTTTTACTTAAATCTCTTTCTCAAAAAGTCCTCTTTTCTTTGTGCATCCTTTTTCTTTTTTGGGAGGAGGTTGTCCTGCTGCTATTCCTCTGGCCCCTAAGGGTAATTGCTGCCCCTTGCCATCTTGCTCTCCTCATTTAACTCTGTTGTTGGAAGACTTGAAGGAGACTCCTCTGCTCTTGCACAACTGCATTCTTTGTTGCATGGCTGATGTGTTTGGTCTGTTCATCTTCTTCCCTGGGGGGTAAAAATTTGTGAGTGCCTAAATCCTACTGAAAATCACTGTATCCGTAAGTACTGATGTAATTACTGCCCCAGTGGCTGTTCTTGGAGCTCCAGAGAAGGATCTGATGTAATTGCAGAGCAAGGCAAGGCTACGTGGGGTCTGACAATGATGGTAACCCAAGGTGTTTGTGGGGCTGGACCTCAGTGAGGAATGTGACAGCTTTCTTCAGCGAATGTCCAAATGCACGAAACAGCTCTGGGGAGGTGGGACTGTCTTCACCTTTGGTATATGGCTGGTCCTGCTGTCCCATACTTTTCGGTGCTTTCTGGAAGACTGAATCTCTTGTTCTTGAGTAGGAGAAGCTGAGTGTAGATTTTGATCCCACTGACCTGGCAGGAGCAGCTTAATCCTCTCTGCAGCTTCTGATGGGTGTGTAGAGTGTTGCCAACCCCCTGTTGCTGCTGCTCTGTTTTAGCCTAGAAGAAGGAAACGTTGTCAGCTCTTCTCAAGTGAATAGTGTTTGTTCTTTATATGTGGGAACCACAGATCTGGTACCTTGTGCAGAACTTTTGAGTTGAAGGTCAGCCCTTTTTTTATGTATTAGCAGTTTATTGATTCTGTTCAGCTCTTGAAAGTGTGGGTGAAGGCTTTGATCCTGCTGTGAAGTGCCTCTCCTCCCATGCATAAAATCCTTGTCATGAGTTTCTGGGTGCTGGAACTTGAGGATCAGGTACCCTTGAGCTTGGAGCTGCAGTGGTGGGGGGATGCATGTGCACTGTACTGGATCTGGTGTTTAGATCTCTTTGTATGTGCCAGATATTGCCCAGCTTCCACAAACTAACTGTCCCTTTTAAACATCAGAGTTTATGGGACATTTTTGTTTGTGGTTCTGATAATATAAGGTAGTTGGGATTATGAGTAGTTAGGTGGTGGTGAAAAATCATTGGGACAAAGTCAAAGTGAAGCAGTTTGATCTGTAGTTTGAAGGGTACTTCATCGCAAGAAGTGAGAGGGAAACTGGAAGAGAAAAAAAAGCTTTTTAAAGTAAAGCTAAGATAAGCACTATCAGTGAAAGGACCTTAAAAAGGTTGCAGCCAGCAGTCATAAAGATAGGACATTATGGGACTGATTGTAGATAATGGTTTACTTTGAACTGTTTCTTTTTATATTGTTACAGTAGAGGTTTTGGTAGTATTAAGTGGCTCAAAANTTTTTTTTTTTTTTTTTTTTTTGCCATCTCATATTAAATATGTCCACTGAAAATCCCTGTCACTAGGGATTGATAAGTCTCAGCTGTAAAAATGTGTTCTGGGCAGATATTTAGCATTGAATACATCAACAAAAATAAAGTCATTCCAGGTATGAATTACTTGCTGCCTGTAGAAAACAAGTTAACAGGATTGGAGAAGATACTGTACTACAAGCTGTATAACAGAAATGGCATATTGTCCGTGAAAGGAAGTTAATGTATGAGTTATAATAATGATATGAGTATAGTTAACGTGCTGCTTAGTAATACTGGTAGCTTTGAATTACCTTGGAGGTACCAGTTTTCATAAAGTGTTGTCTGTAGAGACCATGCCAAACTATTCCTAGATCAACATAGAAGTGAGTGCTTCATTGACTTAGCAAGCGGGTGCAGGATGCTGCCTCTTTCTTGTGCTTGATCTACAAGCAAATCTTGGAGGTATCATTGTAATTTTAGTTTCGTTTGTCTCTATAAACAAACATGTAATTTAAATATACCTTTTGTGCTGCCTGCTGTGAGACACCATGCATGTAGAGATTTGAACATATTCACTAATATGGAAGCAAAGTTCTGAAAGTCATCGCAGCATATACTACCTCTTGCCTCTAATTATCTGGTCTTTGTTAAAGTTCCTGTTAGCATCATATCTGACAATTAAATAGCACTCATGGGTTAATTTAATTTCCTTTTGAAGCATGTCTGTAAAGAGTGTTGAGAAATAAAAGTTCTCCTGTTCACTCTTCATCTCCTTTTTTATGGGGAGTTCTCTTTATGTTTTGCTCACTGTTACAGGAGTACAGTTACACAAAGGATTGGTCCCACTGAAGTTTATGTGTAGACATTGCTGTCAACAGGAGATGAGTCCTGAGGCAATTCCAGAATTGTAGGAAAAATTATATTATGGACCAGAGAACATCATTCTACTAGCTCTTGCTGTTGAGTTTCTGAGGTCTCTATCTTGATGCACCAGTCTGAAAGGTTGTCTTACATTATTTAAAAATTTCATGCCATTAATGAAGAGTATAAAAAGTTCTGGAATGCTTTTCAGTTGTGCAGTAAAAGCAGTTTGCATGTTCTCCCATTTTTTCACCAGATACGGTTTTGATAAGAAAGACTTGGCAAACCCTGCACCTTCCTGTGCCAGAAGCAGCAGTTTCCATGTCCCCTTCTCCCTCCATTTGTACTCCCTTCTGAGTGTTGGTTCCAGTACTGATACTGCCTTTGGTCAAGCAGATTCAGTTCACTAATCTGGCTAAAAACTAATTATTTAAAAAGTCAATTGTAGAGTTGCCTGTTTGGTGACCTTAGTTCTCTAAAGCATTCAGATGAACATCAGAAGTGGTGAATGTTTTGTTGAGGTGAACCAAGAGAGTCAGTGGTGTCAGTTGAGAGTGGAGATGGGGGAAGCAGATGGCATTGTGCTTCTGGATGTCTTCCTCTGTTGTGATGAATTGTGCCCTTCACCAAAAACATGACTGTCTTCTGGTAGAGTTGCTGCTGTGTTTTACAACTGAGGAAGCTGTGACTGGAGCACACAAAGGGTTTCCCAGGGGCTACAGTATGAAAGACAGAGCTCCAACTGACTACCACCTTGTGCTGGGTCTGGATTATTCCTTGGAAGGACATTGCACTCCTTTATGTGCTTTGATTTTTGACTTCATAAGAAGAAACTAGCTGAATTAAGGCATGCAAGAAGTAAAATAAATAATTAAATCATAGTTATTTTCCTGAAGTACAGCTTTTATCTATTAGATACATCTCAGTCTGTGTCAAAGTCTTGAAACTTTCACTGCCATAGTCAAAACCTGTTTTGGGGTAAATTGCATTGCAGCAGTGATTTTAGTAAGGGGCCTGATGCTTGGAGACAGTGAGTGTACCTTTCCTGGGCTCTGAAACAGGCTACATTCCCAATTTCAGTGGATATGTTGGGCACCTCACACAATCAAATCAGTGTATTTATGTATGGAAGAAGAAAACACTAGGTCTGTAGCACTACCGATTCATTATCTTGAAGGATTAGTTATAAATTTGATACTAAAAATTTGAACTAGACCACTGTGTGGGTTTTTCTCCCTGCCTTGTGCTATATTTATGCAGTATAGTTGTAAAAGTAAGTGTCAGATGTGTGGTGGGGTTTTTTTTTCCCCTCCTCTGATTTTCAATGAGAGCTAATATAGAAAACTGTTTGCCATACCTCCCTTAATAGTTTTAGGCCTTGGTAATTAAATTACCTCTGTTTTTCACTTAAAAATCTATGAGAGTGAAAATGACATACTTTACAAATAGTAGTATAACAGTGAATCTGGATTGTTAAGTCATCTTAGGCAACATGTATTTATCCTTCCGCCTTCCATCCCTTCCCTGAAGAATGTGGGTTAAAAATTAAAATATCTAAGTCTTGTGATTATATTTTGGGAAGGAGGATGCTTTATGTTTGTGGTTAGGTTCTAGTTTTTTTTCTTCCTTGGTGGTATAGGGTTTTTTCTCCAAAACTGTATATTTTTGCTACTATGTGATTTGATCATTTAAAAAAATAATATGGTATTTGTCTTTAAAATTGCTGTTGCAATGCATGGATGGTTATGGTGCAAATTTGGTGTGAACTGTAGGATTTTTTAAATTACTTTGCATTCAGTACTGCTGCTGCTTGCTTATACAAAAATGTTGAATGCTGATTATCTGTACCCTAGGTATGGCTGCTTGCCCTTGGGCACCTGATGGCATAATTTGTGGAGAGCTGTGCTGGTGAGCATCCTTTGCTGAAGGCGATGGCTGCTCTGGAGAGATGCCCAAAGGTGCTGTGGATGTAGTGAGCTGGACTAAGGCAGAGCTACTTTGCTCTCCTCGAGATATTTCCGAAGGATAGATATGTCCCACAACCCGAAACCAAGCATGACCTTCATGATTTACGGTTGAAATGCAGGCAGAATTTTCCACAGTCTGCTTTGTGTTCATTCTCNGGGGAGGGAAGGAAAAAGAAAAAATACTACAAATGTTGCTGAAAACCACTGTTTTAGTGTGGCATTTTTAAGTGTTTTGGAACTGAAACAACCCAGACACTATTATCTTTCTAGAAGGGAGAAAGAATATAATCTAAGGTTGCATCAGTTTTGCAGGGAAAAAGGAACTGATTGTGTTCTCCCAGTCCTCAGTACTGTGCAGGCTCTAATTTTAGCATGAAGTATAATAATAGTAATTGTGGATTCCATATGTAATTCTGCTGATGTAATCAGTGGAGTCCTGTGTGATTAATATCATGTATGTTCACTGGTGCTTTGGTCACAGATGATGGGAAGCTACAGAAATCTGTTCCTCCTTCTGCTTCATCATGTGATTCTTGTTCTTTGTTTGTATAGAAAAATCTGAATCTTGAAATTTGTTTGGCATATATTTTATACCTCAGATGGATTATATGTGCTTACATAAACATACCACGTGTGCACAGAAGAAAAAGCCCAAACTGGTGAAATTATCACTTTTCACATATTGAATGTGTACAAAGTCTTTGACAGGGCAGTTGATCCGAGCTACTGACGTCCTCTAGATGGAGTCTAATAGTATGTGCTAGTGGTGGCACATGATTTGGCACTCAAGTCATGAAGATCACTGTTTTCAGCTGAAAATGTACTGTCACTTTTCTGGTGTCTGTATAAGCCGTGGCTATAGCTGTTGTTGCACTAGCGGGCATCACAAGGGTAGGAAACCTGTAACACAGGCACTGATTTAAAATTCAGTTTGCATTATGGAAAAACTGAAATATCAGTGAGATAAATAATAAACTGAGAATTGTGTGATTTCTGTTTCTGTGGTATAGTACTTAAATATGAAGCTGCTGCAGTTTTTTTTTACCTCTTCAGAATGCCAGGGGTATTCGGAGGTGTCAAGATATGTTAGCAAATACATAAAAGTACACAATATATATTTTTATAAAAATGCACACTTATATGTGTATTCATGATTAGGTGTGTTGAAAAAAAAAGTCATTTCTTTCTGAGCAGCTTAGAAGGGAAATGGAATTTGGAGAATTTTTGTCTTTAAAGTTGCAAGAGTGATAAAACTTGCGTGAAACTCCTGAACTCTGGATCTTAAAAATTTGTGTCACTGGAATGGGATGATCTTACACTCTCAAACTCTATTGTAAAGTCTTAACGGTTGGAGAGATTTTATATAGAGAGGAGAAAAAACCCAACAACTCAGAATGGTAGACTAAGATATAGGTTGGAGGGTGTCTCTGAAAGCAATTCATTTGGTCCAGTCCTTGCTCAAAGCAGGGTTGAATTGAGTGAGAATGCTCTGCCACTTGGGTAGTCAAGTGTTGAACATCCCCAAGGATGAAGATTGCCTAAAAAGGTCACAGTCTGTTGCAATTTTTTATGACCTTTATCATAAAAACTTTTTTCTGGTTTCACTTGCTGCAGTTATGAGCTTTACCTTCTGTCCTGTTCCTGCCCACCTTTAAGAGGAGTTGGGCTCTGTTGTCTTTGCACTGTATTAAGTAGTTGTAGACACCACTAAGTTTCCTGCCAAGCCTTCTCTTCTTTAGGCTGAACTAAACAACTCTCACAGCCCTTGTCTAGCTTAGTGACCTGTCCTGCACTCCGTTGTGTTTATGTCTGCCTTGTACGGTGGAGCACAGCACTGGACCCTGTAATCCAGATGTCTCACCAATGCTGAGCAGAATGGAAGAATCACCTCCCTCAGCCTGCTGGTGATGCTCTTCCTAATGTAGTCCAGAAGGCTGTTGGCCATCTTTGCCATAAGGCCCTATTTCTGGCTCATGGTTGAATTTTCATCCACTGGGACCCAAGCTCTTTTTCTGCCAAATTCTTTCCAGCCAGCGTGGACTGGTGCTTGGGGTTATTCCTCCCCGAGTGCAGGACCTGCTTTTGCTGAATTTGGCAGTGTTCCTGCCAAAACATTCCTCCAGTTTGTTGTCCTTGAGTGTGTTCACTGCTTCCCCAAGTTTTGTCACCTGCAAATCTGCTGAAACTCTGTCCTATCCTATCAGTTTTAATGAAGTTGTTCTGCAGTATGGACACTTAGAAATTGGCTGCCAGTAGGACACTGAATAGCAAGTGAATATATCAAGAGGCCAGCGATCTAGCTGTTTATTCACCTGCTCTGTAGTCCAGTAATAGGAGGTGAAGAACAATTTATCTGGTGTATGTGATAAAACATAGTGGGTTTTTTTGCTTTACCCTAGATAACAATTTTAACCTGTCATTTTCTAGACTGCTTATCTATTATTTTTCCTGGTTTTCTTTTTAAATATAAAGTAATATGAAATTTTGGTCATGCTGCTTCCTCGTACCTCTCCCCACATGCTGTTTGCAACTTCAGTGGCAGGGTTTCCTGTTGACGTGTGAAAGAAAACCCAAAGCCTAAGGTTGTTCACACAGGAAGGAATCGCTAAAAATGACAAAGCTGGTGCATTGGAGTGTGAGCAAGCAAGCAAAGCCTCACAAATACACCTGTTTTAAAGTCAGTCAGAGTGCACAAAAGAGCAGTCAGTTTCTCGAATCATCTGCTACCTCCCTGAAAAAGTCTTACTAAAAATATTAGACTTACACAGAGAAGTTAACGAAGCAAAATAAATGTCAAGTGTAGTTTTCCATTTGCTGTATTTTGCATTGTATTTTGTGTGGTCTTTTTAAAGAAATATTGTGTAAAACCATAGTTTTACACTTTAGGGTTTGATGATGTCTTCTGTGGTGGCAGTAAGCTGTATGGTCTTCCCTGTCATTAATACTTCTACGTTTCCATTTCTGAGGAGCAGAGAAAACGCAAATGCAGCAGGGTGGGTTGCAGTAAACGTATTCATTTTCCTTTGCTACTTCTCAGTTGCATTTGTCTCTCTCTTTGTTTTCTTTTCCCTTTCGTCCCCCTCTCCCTGTTATTTCCTTTTCATTCTTGTTAGTCTGGCCTTGACTTTCACAAGTGTGTATTGATGTTTGCTACTGTTAATAACAGCATTGCTGTCTTATGTGACTATAATATATGAGAGAAGGCATTTAAAAATTACATGATCGTTGTGTATCAGTGAATACTTATAATAATGGATTTATTAATATCCTTGTCAGACCGTTCATTCCTATGGCACAGTACATGAATGAAACATTCTCTCTGACCATTACCCATTAGAGGATATCTAAATAGCCAAGATCCTTAATGCATAAACTATATTAATGTTGTATGATCAAAATTATAGTAAAAAAAATAAAAAATTGTTTACAAGGTCTTGTGTACGCAATAGAAAAAAATCCTGGTATTATTTGTGGTGACTCTCTGGGTGTGACTAATTGGATATAACCAAATCCCAAGAGATCAGAGGTATTAATATCTGTACATAGTAATAACTTCTGCATGTGGTTACTTCAAGAGTGTCTGCATTCTCATGTGTCCTTTTACTGTACTAAAAACATTTTAATTTTAGTTGTGAGAACAATGTTATTTTGACTGCATTCTCTACTGTTCATTGCTGCCATACAGCCTATACACAGATTTGCACTTATAAATTTACATTTCTTTCTTTACATACCTTGAGATGTATTTAAATAGGAAAAATACATATACATGGACCAAGTACTGACTTTTATATTTCACTGGGGATCACAACCAATTAGATCATCAGCTCCACAGACTTTGTAATGACCTAGATGTGCCAGTATTAGAGTTCAGTGGTATCTGGAAACTTCATCTGACTAGGGTTAGCAATAGCCTTGCCTCTCTGAGAAAATAAATTTAGCCAAGGGAGCATGGAATTCTGCATGAAGGAACTGCCTTTTGTCACTCCTGTTGTTGTTTTGGGCCGGGCATGGATCACAAAGCTTGTGTATGAAGTCAGTTTTAAAGAAGCTGGAGGAATGATTGCTATTGTGTATGGATATTTTTCCTGTATTATCTCATACTGAGGAATGAAAATGTATTCTTGTTATGTTCCCTCTTGTTCTTGACAGCTAAAACTTTGATAATAATGCATACTGCTTTTCATCTTTAAAAAACTTTGCAGACATCATCTATGATAATTGATCTGAAAAACATCCTTAAAAGGCAGAGAATTTATTGTAATTAGTCATATTTCGTGGGGGGACTTAATCCTAATTTTCTGTTGCAAAATGTTTATTTTACGGATTTTTTTTTTAGGAACAATTGAAGTAATTATCAGGGCTCTGGCATGCTCCCAGCCTGCATAAGCTGACTATTTTTGTTCTTTTTGTGGTCCTGGTGGTAAGTTAAAGCAGATGTTTTGTCTTCAGAGTGAATCAGGATGGATCCTGATGCTACAGGCGGTTTTCTTTGCAGGTCCAGTGATTCTCCTGTTGAAGTCTTTCTGTAATAGATATAATCAAGATGAAATTATTTTTTTGAGATGACTATGGTGGTGTGAATTGCCAGGGAGAGACTAGATGGTCTCTTGAGGTTTCCTCTATCCTAATTTTCACAATTTGTGTGAATTTTCCATTGATTTCTCTTTAGGTGGCAACAGAGAAAAAGGAACTGTGAAAGCAGGGGGGGGCCAGGTGACAAGGATCTTCATCTGGCGCACCACTTACTGGAGTGGAGGAAAGGGAAAGATGCTCTCAAAAGTTTTGCTAGCCCTTCCTGCCAAATTCTTTCAGTTTGGGAATGTCTCAGTAAATGCCATTGTCTTGGGGGGTAATGCCTCCAGTGTGGTGTCATCTTTGGCTCAAGTTGATGTTGACCAGTTGCTTGAAGCTTAGTTTAATTTAGTGTTAATGCCCCTCACTTCTGTGGACAAGTATTTTGTCTTGGTCTGGCTTGGGAGATGGAAGGGGAGAGAATGACTGGCAGAAAGTTGAGCCCCAGAGAGGTGGAACTTGGCACAGCCACTTGTCTTTGCCCTCCTCAAGAGGAGGGAAGGGCATGTTACGACTGTCTGCTCAGTCTTCTATTTTGAGAATCTGTTTTCCTTCTTTATTGAATCTAAAACTGTGATATGCTGAGTGTGCTGGGTACAAAGTATGAAAAAGCTCAGAAAACACAGTGGCACTGCTGACACTCTTTCTGGCACACTGGGCCTCAGGAGGCTTCTCAAGAGCATCTTCTGTGAGACTTCTGCCTCCTTGGTACAGTCTAGAGGTGTTTGTTATGAAGGCATTTACAGAACAATAAGATGATGTTTGTGAATGTCATCCCTGGGTATTAATACAAATGTTCTTCTGTATTTAGATAATACAGTCCTCCTGAACTCATTCAGTATAGTGTTTCCTTGTGGGCTCTTTTCAAATGCTGATAAGAAAAACAGCACTGAAGAAAAGAGAGCATTCTTTCTTTCAGTACATTCGAAAGAGCTTACTTTGTATTTGCTGATATACTGCAGGTTAAGATGTTTCCAGTTAAACTTGTGGCTCTTTGGTGAATTTGCTTTTTAGGAGGCCAGACCTTTCTGTTTTTCATTTTGAAATGGTGCTGGCTTGTTGTAATCCTTCTTCGCTTGTCAAAACCCTTTAAACTGCTGGCCTCAGTCCATGAGGTTTTTCCATACGAGAGGATGACTTAACCATATTTGATGATGCCCTTAAGATTAGAGGCCTGTGGAGATTTCCTGACTGCTTGACACTTGTATTTTAGAGTGCCTGCTGTGCACAGCAGGATGTGGAAGCAAACAGGCGGATGGATCTCCAGGCTGATCTGATGTTATTGTCACTTGGTCAGTTGATAAAGGAAAGAAAGATGAGAAAAGTGGGCTGCCTCCATGTGTTGAGTTGGAAAATGCAGGTGGAGAAGCAGAATAATCTGACTGTAATGCATGAGTTTGGGACTAAGAATAAAAGTAATGGAGATGATGAGAGTGGTCCTTAAATGCAAGAAGCTTGTCCCTGTTAGCCCTCCCAAGCTGTAAAGCTTTGGTTGGGTACCTGGTCCTCATGGGCTAAGGAGGGATAATAAATAAACCTGTGCTGAATATGATTCTGCTGGGAGCAGTTTGGGGTTTAATGCACCTTTGATGCACATTTTCTGTGTGGGTTTGTACAAATATCTGCATGCTTTTATTTAATTTGCCCCCTCCCCCCTTTTTTTTTTTTTTAAATCCATGTAGAATCTAGGAGAGCAGACATTGTTTTCACTTCTGTATTTTCTCATGTTTCAACTTCAGGGCTGTAACACTGATTTTTATTCTTTTTAAACTGTAAATGTACACTTAGGGGACTTTTATTTTCCGTGGTTAAATTTTTTTTATTATCTATAAAACTTGAACTGTGTAACCAAAAATTTATGATTTTTATTGACTTACGTTACTTTTCCCCATCTATATTAAAATTGGTTTGATTTCCTTCTCCCCTCCCTTGAGGCTAACATTTTTTTTCCTAATATTTTACTAATTGTCTTATGAAAATCATCATTATAACTCTACTTCATATTATAAGATTAAATTACAGTTAATTAAAAATAAATATTTGTAATGGTTGTTTTAACAGAATTATAACTGTAATAAACCCCTATGGAGTTGCATTCTGTAGAGTTATCGTTAGGATGATGCCATTGGCCACTTTTTTTTTTCTTTTTCATTTTTGAGAGTGTGAATTGTTTGTTATGTTTATTACAAAGAATATTGCAGCTAGTTCTGCTTTTAATAGAAGTGTTCTTAATGTCTTAATATTACTACATGCAGTGATACTTGCTGTTTGCCCCTGGACTGCTGTCAGTACTTTGATTGTATGTGGTGGTGTTACTAACTGAAATTTGCTCCTATGGTGATGCTCTTATAATTGCTTCCTCTTTCGTAACAAAACCTTTTAAATAGGAGAGCGTCTGTTCGGTGGTGTTGTGGAGCAGGTAGCACCAGCCGCCTCTACTGCAGTGAATTCAGGATATCGAACACTCTTATGTAATATTTGTATCTAATGAATTATCAGGTGCACAGTTTAAGATACAGAAGAAATAATTAGCTTTTGTATTTAAAAACAAACAAACAAAAAAGCAACCTTGAAATCTTTCATAGTAGTGGATTAATAAACAGCTGGAGGAAGTCAAGATTAGTCTTTCTAATGGAAATAGAGGCAGTTTCAGGGAAACTGAAAGAGTTGTTGGAATAGTGTCAATAGATGAGTGGTCTGCACAAAAAGGAAACTCTGGGAAGGGGATGAGAGTTGTGTTAAGAGGAGTGATGAGGGTAAATGGGACAAGTCACAGAGGAGCATTGGGTTTGTAAGCTCTGTATGGCTTTATTTCAAATTACAATTCTAAACTCTTTTAGAACCACTGAATATAACGTAATGACATGTGAGATTGCTTACTCCATGGGGTGAGAAGAGCATGGTCTGGTTAACAGCCTCACACTTCTGAAGTCTGTGGCTGAAGGTGCCAGTTGTGGCACCAGTGCAGGGGTGTGCACAGGGGCAGCTGCTGGAGAGGCTGCCAACTTGCCTACCAGAAGCCTGTCCTGGAAGTGAAGGAGGTGGAAGTGGGGGGGAGGTCCAGAGGTCGAGAGGCATTTCCATGCCTGGGCCAGGTGTCAGGGGGAACAGGAACTTGTGGGTGTGTCACCAGGGTGGCTGTAGGGATCATGAACTTGAGAGAGATGGAAGGACACTGAAAGCTTGAGATCTGTACAACTGCGATGTTTCTGTGTTGGTTAACGTGGAAAGAAGAAACTGTGTCACCAAAGGAAGCAGTTGGTAGAAAAAGCTGAGGGAACTCCATGGCATTGATGGTAAGATGATGGGCAACTGCTTAAAATAGGTATGATTATAAAGCAGAAGCTGTTTGCTATCTCTTATGAAACCAAATTACATAAATATTTTTCAGTAGTTAATATAATTTAGGATCTTCCTCATAATTTCAGAATACCGGATAAGTGTGTTCCTGACATTATGATGATGATGGGTATAGCCCCAGGTGAATGCTCAGCAAACGTATCTCCTGTTGCCAGTTAAACCACTTTGTTAAGCATTTAAAGTCATGTACCATGTCAGATGTTACCTGCAAATCAAAAAAGTAATCAAAGGGAGTTGATAGTAAAACAAAAGCTTTGACTGTTGAGGAGCTGTTGAACTGAATCCTCAGAAGTGGTCTGTCTAATTGTTCATGTAATTTGTGTTGTTCTGAGTCAGGACAGTTTGTAGGGGTTATGGATCATGATGGTCAAGTAAGCACGGTTTTGTGTGTCTTGGGTAGAAGCCTTTGAGGCTAGCCAAAGGTGTGCTTATTTAAAAACAGTATGCGTATTGTCACATTGTTTTTGCTGCACCTGCAGTACTGATGAGGGGGGCAAGAGAAAGTTTCTCCTCAGTAATAATTACCTTTGGTATTTGTGTCTCTTATTGTTATTAAATTACTGATTAATGGTATCTATTAATTTATTTATTACACCCTCTTTGCTGAAAGATAATTAAATACAATGAGTCCAATTGGTAGGTTGTAATAGGAATGGCGGGAACATAAATTTGGGGTTGATTTGTTTCACTGGGGTGAGACAGAGTTACTGGATCTGCAGCCTGGCCAAGCTGAGTGAAAGTCCTTGGTCTTTACAATTGTGTGTTGCTCCATGAAATGCAAGATTTTTTCTTTATAGTGTTTTTGTCTCTAATTTAATAAACCAAGCAATGCTACTTCCTTACCATCCTCAGTTTCTGATTTTTGTAAGTTTTTTTTTTTTTTTTTGGTGATGTTCATGTAAGCGATGAGCTTTGGTATAGAGGAAGCTTAGCATGGGTGGTGCCACCAGTTTCTGCTTGACAATAGTATTTAACCTGTTCAAGTTACTTTTTTTGCTTTCCTTTTTTCTTTTTTTTCCCCTCCAAGCTCTTGTAAAAATTGAATGATTTTTCCAAGTCAGCCTGGCTCCATTGAAAATGATGACTTCTTAGGTCTTAGAATTTAAAGAGTTTGTTCAGGAGAACAAAGGAACCCAAGACTTGTTTAAAAAAAACAAAGTTCTTAAAACTTGTAGTACCCTTTGCTTTGCAGACAATTAAGTCCTGTTTTATTTAAAATACTTTTTAACCAAAAGTAGTTGCCAGTCTGGCTGCGGTGGCAGTGACTCAGGCCCTCACGTTGCCTCTTTCTTCTTCAGCTGCAGAGCCATGAAGGACAGTTAGCACAGGTGTAGGTGTCCTGGCAAGAACTTTATCTGCTGAAGTTGCTCTTCAGGCCACAGTTTCTGGGCTGTGAATGTGAATAATTGCCGAGCCACAGTTAAAGTGGTTGTGTGTCCATGTTGGTCAGCAGAATTAAATGGCCCTGGCTTACTGCTTGCAGATGGCAAGTGCTGCAGGCTGCTGAGTTCATCTCACTAAGAGAGTGGAAAGTACAAATTACCTTTGAAATCAGTCTACTTTTGGTTTTTGCACTTCAGTGTGTAGTCAGATTTACAGATTAATCCGATCTTGGAATATTCATGAAATAATAAATTATTCCTCAACTGTCCCTGTCCAGAACAAAACCCTTGAGTGATAGGGGAACCATCAGGTAGGGGAGAAGCAAATATCTTCCTGTCTAAGCAAGAACGAGGAAATAACCAGACCAACTGAGTATCTTGTCAAGTATAAGAGGGCTGTTGGAACAAGGAGAGAAACAACGAGGCCTCGGGAGGCTGATGGGGTATGACCAGGTACATATTGGGTGGATTTCCAAACACATGTACCATTTTCTAAGGTTAATCGTGGCTTGTACTGATCATTACCATGTGCTGGGAAACTTGAAATGCTGGGATGGACAGTTTTTAGTGGAAATTCTCCAGGAATAGTACTGGGGTAAATTTTATTCTCCTTGTTCCTCTGAATGGCATGAAGAGCATGGGTACAGTTCAGTGACTTTCTTGATTTCAGATTACTACTAAAAGATTTGTAGCTGCTGAATCTGGTAGTGAAGCTGTTTCATGCTAGTCAGTACCTGATGGGAGTATTTTATTTACAGATTTGGGATTTCTCCCTTTTCTGAGCCGTTTACTTACGATATGCAGGGGGATAATTATTAATAATAATGCGGATCTGCACCTTCAAGAAAGGATAGAATAGGCTAGGAGGAAAGACATTGAAAATTATTAATTGAAACACTTGTGGTCAATTGATCAATTTAAGAGAGTGTACTTTCCTATTAACACAGACACTCATCACCCACATTTGTAGGATGCCAGCCAAATAGGCTGCTTAAAATGATTAATAACATCACTGGTGTCATGTAGTGCCCCTGGTTTAGAACCTGAATATGTACCTATACATTCACATAGGTAGATACTATGCTGTTTTCTTGGGGAGAGGGGGAAAAATTGGTATGTTTCTAAGAGAAAGGAAAAGAAGGGGTCTAAACTATCATGAATGCAGTGTTGGAATTTGATGTGGGTTGTCTAAAGGCAGGAGCTGAACATTACTACTCGCTATGCAGAACACAGTGCATTCAGCTTGTGACTTTCTTTTTTCTTGGGAGCATAACTCTGAGTCTGGAAATTAGGATGGCTGGGTTTCTTCAGTGTAAATCACAGTTTGGAGCAACATTTGCTTGGTTTCTTTGCTTGTTTTTCCTGATTTTGGGATAAATTGTGGAAACCTGTCTTCTAGTAGAGGCAGTGGCTATGCTAGATATAGAAGTCAAAGCTTGTGGTCACCTCTGTTTTGGAGTTTGTTGGAGCAGTTTGGTTTTTTGCTAATTTGCATTGATTGACACAGTGAGGTGGAACTTGCACATGTGGGCACTTTAGAGGAGGTGACCATCTCCAGGCTGTGGCTTAGTGAAAGAAGGTGTTGGCACTTGCTGCCTGTGCCAGCTGCAGAGCCATCAACACTGATCTTAAAACCACCTTCTGGTGATGTATAAACTTACAGCTTGTTTAACTTTTTCTGCTGCCTGTGGGAACAAGTTGGTTCCCTCTTTAAAAGGAAGTTTAATGGACACGACTTCTCTGTTTTTGCTTATTATTTAAGTGGTTTTGCTGTGAAAGTTGGCATAGCGCACTTGACACTGTGGTGAAGGCAAAGCTACACGTTGTTTTGTCCACAGTGGGATAGTGGTTTGTGCCGTTCTCTAACTTTTCTACAACATCTTGCACAGACTAAAAGGAGAAAACTTGCCAGGGTTTATATAAGTTAGCACATTCAAATAGTGTTAGGTTTTTCCCTGCCTCTCTAATTTTTCTGTTGTCCTGGTGTTCCCGCTGAAGTCAACTATGAGGAGTCTCTTTCCGAAGTTCTAAGTCACATAAGGGTAGAATTTTCTATCTGTGGTAGCATTAGTCTGTTTCAGACTCTCATGTATCTTAGACTTTCTTGTAGGCTAAACCACTGGTAGCAGTGCTCACTACAGCTGGGTTGACCGAGAGCAGATTTCGGCACAGATGTGCAATGAAGTTGTGCTCATTCCTTTAGACTTGGAGCGTGAGGCCTTAGGCGTTCATCCACCTTCCCTTAGATGAGGTAGTCTGTCTGGAGGTTTCCATCACACAGAGAAACCCCAGATGCACCGTCCACGTGGAATTGGATGCTTCAGTGAGTATTCCTAAGGCAAATGGTTCTTAAGCTCTGGTTATTTCATTTATAACTGCATACTAGTGTGAAGATTACGTATTCTGGTGGTCTCTAGGATTCAGTAGTCTTCTAACAGAAAATGGAAATCCTTGTTTTATTTTTGAATGGCTTAGAATATAAAAGATCATATTGCAACTGTGGATAGAGAGACTAAGTAGTACTTCCTGTACTGCAGGCAGAGTTGGCTTGATTCTGGACTGAGCATAAACCTTGCTTGAGTAAGGGCATTAAACTAGAACAGAGGGAATGGGTGATAGCATTTGATAATGCTAATCCATATTATCAGGGCAAAATAAGAGTAGGAAACCTATGCTCAAGTCTTTTTCTGTGCAATGTCTATAGTGTCAGTCTAGTCTCCTGACAGAAGATCTGCTGGAGAAACTGGTTTTTATCTCTTACCCCCACTGTGATGGTATGGAAGATTCACTGAAAAATCTCTTCCCTCTTACCCTGCTTGAAGCACAAGCTGTTTTTCTGTGGAGTTACAGTCCTTTTAATTTTCAGTTTGACTTCACGTTTAGTACATTTAATCCCATTTGTTTTAGCTGAAGTACAAACAAAATGCAGAAACACAATATACATAATCCCAACCTGAAATTAGGGATATCCAGTTTTAAACATTGCTAGTTCATAGTTGTTTTTTTTCAGATGTTCGTAAGCCCTAAACAGTACAAATCTTGGATAATCATCTGGAGAGTAACAGACACTGTTTTGCTGAATAAAGTCAGGGGTAAAATGAAGTCTGAAGGGGAAAAGATGGCTTTTTAAAAAAATTGGAGTTCTTTATGGGTTCAGAAAGTTACATTTAACAGCTTGGCTGAAAGCCTGTGTTTTGAATAATACATCAGAAAGTATGCTCTCAGCAGATTCTTTTAGACAATTATTTACAAAAATAAATTAATTCACAAAAAATACATGACTGTATATGTGCATGTTTTTATGTTAACACAGACATGTGTATATGTATGTATGTGTGTGTGTGTGTATATATATATATATAAATGCTGTAGTTCTCGTACCAACAAAAGACTCTCTGAGTCCTTTGACTTTGTCCACAGGCAGGTAAATAAAATTGTAGCTCTGATATGTGAGTTTGAGTTGTGAGCGAGTATACGGTGGTGAACTAACAGACGTGCTGTGTGTGTGCACTGTAACATGAACTGTATGTCAGAGAAGCTGTCCGAAGTGAAGTGTGACTGTGCTTATCATGATTTGTTTTATTTGGATCTAATGAAAAGCAGTGTCATTCTGTTGAAGCTAGAATTGTGAAGGGAGTATCAAGGTTTCAGAGCTATCCATTCAGACAACTGAATGTCAATGCTTACTACTTCTAAAATAACAAGTCAAGGAGGATGTAGTATTTTGGTATGATTTCCTCTGCTCCCTGCAGTTTGTTGCACTCTACTGGACTGACTGCTGAAATTGAGTCATTTAAGGATTTCTCCAGAGTTTAAGTCCTTTTCCACCTTTACAATGCATCAGCATGCACATACAACTTCTGATTTCATTTGCGTACGTTGACGCAGTTTCAGGGTTTTGTGTTACTGAAAGGCATCAACTTTCTCTGAAACTTTATCCAGTATTGTTGTCAAACTAGACCTGTAAGTTGTAGGGAGAACAAATTGTTCCTGGAATTCATCTTGAAGACTCAGAAGGTCTGGGACTCATCCTTCAAGCTTTTCAGTTAAGAGTAATTCATTAATGTCAAATAAAAGACCCTGTGAAGAAGAATGTTTATTCCTCTAAGCCTTTACTGAAGGACTGTGTAAGCACTTCTTGAGAGTTTAGTGATACAGTAAACCTTCTAAAGTGAGGAGGGGGAGTGACATAGTGGGAAGGTTGTGTGTTCAGTTAATTAATTGTTCATCCACATTTGGCCAACTGCTTGCTTTTTTGTGTGGAAACCTGCTGTCAGAGTATAGTGGTTTGAGGGGGGAGAAACCCAAGGAACAGAAAAAACCTGCTGCTATATGGTCGGGTGAGCCGAGGATACATTTTCTTGTGCCTCTGTGTCCCAGTGGTGTTGTGATTGTTCTGGTTTGATGTAAATGTGTTGGGGCATCATCCCATAAGGCTCAGGTGGAATTGGGCTAGATGTTCAGGAGGAGCTGCAACACCCCCATCCCAGACTGCAGCCTCCTCATCCTAGGTGCCCTAGCAGTTGAGCTGGTGACAGAGCTCTGCTTCTTACTGTGAATCATGATGTATTTCAGTACACGTGTGTGTCTCCTTTCTCTATTGTAGATGTCATTCTTTGTGGGAGTCTGGATAAATATTTCAGTCTGTAGGAGTTCAAGAGAGCTAGGTATCACCTAGTGACAAGCGTCCCACTCTCTGCCTCCTGCTTCTCTTCACTTCTGTTAAAATATCTGTGAAAACCAGAACTTGAAGCATTAAGTTAATTTTCAGAAATATTTTGAGCAACTTAAGGTATTTTTGTTTTGTTGTTACAGTGAAGCAACGAAGATGCTAATTCAGAGGGCTGGCCTCCTGATGCAAGTAACTGCCTTGTTTGAACAGGAACCATGATCAAAGACTAGCAAAAACTTTAACTGGAGACAGAATAACCCTTATGATCACAGTTGTTTAGTGAGAGTAATAGAATGCATAGCAAGTGATCCTTTGGTCCTGTGAGGTCTATAAAATATATGGCAGTTACATTTAACCTAAACTGAATGTGTTTCAGGCTTTGTTCATCTTGCAGCTTGTGATGTCTGCTGGTGGGACAGTGCCTTACGTTGAAATTGAAAATTTTTAAACGTTTTTTACAGACAGCTTTGAGGCAAAGTGTATTGACTAGTTTCAGTTACAATAATACATGGCAATTAGTTTTCAGAGGTCCCTTAGGACTAAAGTTGGGAGAGGTAGGTGCTTGAAGTACAGTCGAGACACATTTTGGGATACACTGATTCAGTGCAGTACTGCACTGAATTTCAGCATCTCCTGTCCGATAAAAATTTTATATGTCAAGGACTGTTGTGGATCTATAGCCTGGGGATTAATGTATACTTTATCTGTAGCTTCAGCAAAATGTCTGCTTTATGCAGTTTACAGATTTCCTTGCAAGAATCAGAAATTTAGAGGACAAGTGTATGTCTACTATTATTATAAATGTAGTTATCCTCAACACTGAATTGAGGATAACCTGTGGTCTTTTGTCAGTGAGTGGTGGTGAAACTGTGCTTTCAGTGATCCTGCCTCAGCCGAGTCAGGGTGATCTTCATGAGTTTTGGAGAAGTCATGCTCTGTCTTCAGGAAAGGTTGGTGTGACTCAGGGCATTTGAAAGCAATTGCAGAAGTCAAAAAGCAGATTTAAGGGATTTCAAGAAGAAAAACGTGTACTTTAAAAATAAGTTGTTTAAGAAGGTGACTAAGAAGGATGGTTATGCCCAAATAAGTGGTTTGTTTTGTAGAGGTGAAAGTGAAAAATCCTGATTCACCAAATGACTTAACTGTGCAAATGATTTGGTCTTTTCCAAATGCATGTTCCTATACCTATCTGAATTAGAAAAGGGTAAAAATAGCACATGGAGTAATTTGTAACTGTATTAACATGAATTGAGTTAAAAATTACCAATATGTGAAAGAGAAGTGAAAGTGATACTGGTGTGGGCTTGTTTTTTTAAATGAATTAACATGGATTTTTATGTTCAAAAATGTTTTATTCAGAGATGTGGATAATTGCACACATAGGGGCCTCTGTTTATCTAGAAATGCAGTCAGCATGATTGTCCCAAAACTCTTTACATGGGTCTTAATCTGGTACATGAGTCTTGCTCATCTCTGCCAGTGGCTGGGCATGCTGGTCAGGGTGGGGCTCCCAGGACATTTGCTCTAAGACAGGGTTTCAAAATGAACTAGGTGTTGAAATTTTTGATTTCCTCCTGCTGTAGGAGAAGGAATCTAATGTTTGGTGACATTCATAAGCTTGATAAACTCCTGGAGTCTGTAAACACTATTTTAAGATAATAGTTATTCTTTGGCTGGCAGTGGACATAATTCTGTTTGCTACTTGAATTTCATTCTTTTGGTTGAATCTGATGATTTTTTAGACACTTTGTTCTGTGATTACTTAAAGAGCCTTTTTGACCTTTTTGGATCAGGAATATTAGTGTAGTTGTCTTGTTGGCTAGATTTTCTTCTAGTATAAAGCCTGCTTGATGCAAAGGGGAAGGTGCTTCTATTTATACTTTTGATGTCTGCTTTCATATTTCTGATAGTAGAAACTGAATTTTCACATTAAGATACTGTGGCAGAATGATGCACCAGATCTGTAAGGATGGATGGTCTTGTGTTTCACGTGCATTTTGTATGAAGTCAAAGCTTTTCAGCTCTTTTGAAATTCAGGCCAAAGATTTGCAAAGTTACTAGTTAAATGTAATTTTCAGATGAACAGTTTACTCTTAATCTTAGGCTCTTCTAGCCTGAAAGGGAGGAGAACACGCCAGTGGTACAAGGATGTGGGAAATTCAGTGCTTGTTAATTTATGCAAGCCTGAAGAGAATAAGTTAGAAAATCCAGTTACTTATCATTGGTAACGAAGTGGCTTTACCATGAGGAGGGCTGTTGGACCTGATTTAATAATGCAAAGGCATCTGCAGCTGTGTCTGGTTGGGTAGTGGTTTGTTAGCAGTTCAGAAATACATATCCCTGTTTGCTGTGTCACCATAGCCACCGTAAGGTAATAGGACTCCAGCCTTGGTGTGTAACTTGAAGCTAAGCTGTGTTGTAGGAGCATGTGTCTGTGTGCATGTAGAGAGGAGTAATGATGAGAAAACCTGGAGAACTGAAAGCAGTTATAGGTCAAACTCTGTCTTCCTGTCACAGAGACTCCATGAAGCTCTTGGATACATTGTGTTTAATTAAAAAAACCGTGATGACTAAGTCATTTTCTGTTCAGGTTAGATGACTGCATCGTGCAAGTCCAGGATATGGGAAAATGTGGTTCAGTTGTCCCATTTTTGGACATGAGCCTAGAGAAAAGAGCAGCCAGAAATACAAGGGTTGTTCTTTAAGTGTGCAATTGGAAAAAAAAAACCAAAAACCAAAAAAAACCCCAAAAAAACCAACCAACCAAACAAACAAACAAAAAACAAAAAAAACCACAAACAAAAAAAAACCCTGTTTCATGAAATGAAAATTTTGAAGCAGTCCAACTAATGCTCAGGGAGATGAAATAACAAAAGGGAAAGATTGTCTACAAGATGCATGAGAGACCAGGTAAATGGCCTACATCAGTTAGCATGCTCTCAGCCTCTAGAGTACTTAGTTACATTTAGTTACCTCAGTGTTTGTGGTGATTTTGCAGCTTTTTTATGGTTCATACAAATATTTGGAATTTACTTTTTTCTATTAAACTTAATGTTTTCTTAGAAATAAAATTTAAGTGCATGGTGTTTAGTCAGCGTAATAGTAATACAGTATATGAATGGACTATTTTTATATTCTTATGGAAGCTTCTTGTCTTGTTTTCAGTGTAAAAGTTTGTGTAGTGTTTGGAAACCTGCCATGTTGTCGTATATACAACAGTAATGAAATACTAGAATGTGGTTTAAAATCAGGCAGGTGATGCTCTACTGCTGTTTGAAGGATGACCTTATTTTGAATGATAGAAAAATAACAGATTGTTTATAATAACACTGACAGCAGATTCAGATTTTTGGCTTCACACAATTTCCATTATTAGAAGAGACATATGTAAGTAGCATTTGCTTCCAGATACATCCACATATTCTGGCAAGAGGTTTAAGACATACTGTCTACTTAAATTTTTGACATCTGAAGTTTGTTTTTTTTTTCCTTCTGAGGATTTGAAAAAAACTTGGACTAATGGATGTGTATATTTTCTTAAACCTGAAGGAACCTCCAAAAATCATAATATTTAAATGTCTATATGCTTTTCCTTTTATAGATTAATATAAAGTCATAGAATGGTTTGAGTTGGAAGGTACCTTTTAAGATATCTAGTTCCAGCCTCCCTGCTGTGTCACCTATTAGGTCAGGTTGCTCCAATCCCCATCCAGCTTGGCCTTTAACACTTTCAGGGAGTGGGCAACCACACCTTTTCTGGGCAACCTGCAACAGTGCCTCACCACCCTCTGAGTAAAGAGTTTCTTTCTAACATCTAAATCTCTCCTTGTTTAGTTTGAAATCTGGTCCTATGCTGGGCATGCTTGTGAAAAGTCTCTCTCCAGCTTTCTTGTAGCCCCCCAGTACCCCCTTAGGTACCGGAAGACTGCTATAAGGTCTCCCCAGAGCCTTCTGTTCTCCAGCTTGAACAACCCCAACTCTCTCAGCCTGTTTTCATAGGAGAGGTGCTCCAGCCCTCTGTTTATCTGTGTGGCCCTCATAACTAAGCTAGTCATGTATTTATATGAAACCTTTGAAGAAATACATATTCAAATTTTGTAATGGTCTTGGACTTTTTTTTGTGTTATTGTTCAAATCTTGCATAGTATCCCTGGGAAATCCAGTTTGAAATGCTGGCAATGTTTGTGCTCAGTAACTTCTGAAAAGTTTACCTTTACAAATGCAGGGCACTGATAGATAAAGGGCTCTGAACACTAGTTAAAGCAGTTGGGATTTAGTGTGCTCAAGTAGCAGCTTGGAAATTAAAGCCACTGAGAGTTTTGGCTAAAATCATGACTTAAGGAAACATAAGGCTTTCTCCAATATACTTTCTTTGGTCATTTTTATCTAGTTTTGTTTGGAGTGTTATAAACTTACTGTTCGTCTGACCTCTCTTTTACTGTGGAATATATGTCTTTGATTAGATTGTTTTAATTTACATATACAGTAATATTTGAGAAATGAATGAACTAAGAAAATGTATCAAGTAAGTTTCTTCCTATTTTCTTTTTTCAGGATTGAAGTGGATCTAGGGACAAATGGATGACTGAATATTCATATGAAGAGGAAAGCCATAAAAGTTGGTTGACACTTTTACAGCTATATGCATTATACATATTAATGCTATTATCAGAATTTTATGTTGTGTTATAAAACAATAGATTAAATAAAAAGTTTGAGCTTCATATGTTGTATTTTCTTTCAGGCAGGGGAATACTACAGTTTTAACAGCTGTAGCTTAACCCAGTGTTTTTTGGCAATACCCTGAATGTTCAGAGGTAAACCTAGTAGGGCATAGGGAAGCAGGTAATTCCTTTGGAGCCAAGCGTTTGGATGGGCTGACACATAGTGGTGTTCATTGTTCTTGTGTGCAAGGATGAGGGAGAACGAGAGAGGTGTTGTCTTCCATTAGATCTACTGACTATGAAGCTTAATGTATTGTGGAGTGGCACTTAGATGCCACATCGACAGGATGCCGTTTAAGAAGTCAAACAGGATATGATCTCTTTGAAAGCATCTTGGTGTTTTGTTTTCTTGTGATAGAGCGAAGACTGTTTTACAGCATGCATTTTCTGCACTAGTTAAAAAGGAAGCTGTTTAGTGGACCTCCATGCTTTACTGACTTTATGCTTTTAAGTTGATCAGATATGCAAAGCCTTGACATCTGCCAGTCTGAGTTGGTGACTGTGAAGGATTGGCTTTGGCTGGGATGCTGCATTAACCAATTCCTGCCAAGGCTGTTCAAACACAGCAGATGCTGCCTGTGGCTTTGCATCGCAACACATGAGTTGTAATGACAAATGCAGGGTGTTGTACAGAGGAATGCAGGATGCTGCAGAGCAGCTCAGTTAAGTAGGGTCTTATGGAAACTGCTGGTCAAGGAGGGATATGTTATTGTGGAAAACTTGTTTCCTAGAGAGCTTCTATCAACCCTTGAATCCCAGTCAGGGGTAGAAACAATCAAAAAACCAGCAAAACCTCCAGTTTTTTTAAAAAACAGAGTATTAGTTCAGTACAAGAAATGTTAGTCTGTAGCTCTCTTAACATAGTGAAGTAGTTCAGGAGGAACAGATTCTTATTTATCTCAGTGATAATTTGAATTTATCAGTCTTTTAGTGGTTCAGAAGTTTTGCAGTTTATGAATAACTGACTGGGATACAAAATGTTTAATTCCTTCTTTGGTAAAGTTTTTTAGTGTTCATAGCAGGTAGTGGGCATGTTGATTACAGCCACCTCCAAATGCACAGGCAGCATGAGACTTGAGGGACTCATCTATGTCCTTGAATTCAGGCTCCAGAAATAACAGCTAGTGAAACAACCTTTAGTTCAGAAGCATCCATAGAACATCTGCTTTATATACTGCAGGCCCCAGAAAACACCTCTAGCCTCCTAGAGCCAAATTTAAACCCTAATAGAGACAAAGTGCTCTTAGTAGCTGTGCAGTAATGTACACAGTTTTTTCCATAGGGTCAAGGCCCAAATGCCCACATATGAACAGCAGTTGTTGACTGCTAAAATCAGCACAGAAAATCTTGAGGAACTTCTCTTTGGTTTGGTTGGTGACATGTCAGCAGCTGCTGTCCATACTGGTGTTTAACAGCTTGGGATGGGCTTACATCGTGACAGAGCAAACTCTGCCTCACTCAGATCTCTTGAATATGAATAGCAGAGTGAAAAATTGATACCATACAAACCTTATTTGCATCTTCTAGAACTGCACTAGTAAAATCCTGTGTATATAAACTTGGGGATGCACTTTACTACCAGAAGGTGTGAGAGGATGACTGTCTGTAAGCTAGATCTGGTGATTGTTGTGTTACAGTGGGCAACTCTTGCTGTCTGGAAGACATTGCAGAGCAGTACCATTGTAGTGTGGTAATACTTTTGCTTTGAATTGAGAAGAAACTGGGCCAGACTGTGTCTTAAGTATTTGGTTTGGGAAGTGACTACAGGGCAGAAAAAGTTAAAGATTTTTCGGAGAGGGGCTGTTGTACCCAGAGTCTGTGCAGAGAAGGCAGTGCTTCCAGAGCAGGCAAAAGTAGAAGACTCTTGTGATTTTTTTTCACAAATTGCTTGTGAAAGACTGTAATTGTGTGAGAGATACATCCCTGTTAGCTCTGTATCTCTGTTCCTCTCTCTGCTTTTACTTTTCTAGTGGCTTAAGGACAGACGGGAGAACTGGGTGACCTCTTTCTTGTCAAGCCATAGTTCCACTTTCTCATACCCTTCTGATGACATCCTGCAGTAATCATGGGGAGGCTGCTCCAAATATGTGTAGATATGGAAGGGGGTACTGAGTTATTTCTTTGCATGTTTTCTGTTTGGCAGTCTTTGCAAGTGTAGGGCTCTGAATATAAAAAAGATATTAATCTTTTATATTGGGAAAGTACCGTAATTAAATCATACCACTGAATGAGAAGAAAAATGTGGTTATGTGGAGGAATACAAAGTCTGAGGCTAAAACTTCCTTTTCTGGGAAGAGTGATTCCAGAAAGCTTAAGCAATGGAGGTGGAGAGGGCTTCTCTGTGATCACTCTTAAGATCAGTTGATAATGTTGTGGCTCTAATAGGGAAGAGATTGGATTTTGGCCAGCACCCTGCCTCAGCCTTTCATTTTATTGCTGCTTTACTAAGCAGGTTTTGAAAGGCTTCCATTGCTAGTGTAAAATGTTGGTGTATTGTTGGGGATGTAAACAATTTGGTTTGCATTATCTGTATGTTATATTGATATGTTTTAGGTCTTCCTTGCTCTGCTTCGGACCCTATCATAACATTTAAATGTAGTGTTGTATAAAAGTGACATCTAAGCATATGTGCAACTATCGAAGAAAATATTTGTGTTTTTTCTGTCTCATAAAATAGGGTTAGATGAATCTTTCCCAGAAAAATGAGAAATACGCAAAAATAAACCTGAAAGCATACGTATATACTGAATGCATGCAGCTTATGATGCTTCTGCATATTCCATAATACTGACAGCTGCATCCAGAAGTTCATTTCTCTGTTGAATGTGATATTTAAAGTTTGTTTTTCAGTCTGTAGTGATTGAATGTGGGCATATAGAGCTGAGACTTGGGTAGGAGATGGTAAGGAAATGGGTTACTGACAGAGAACAATTATAGCCTAAAAGTTCTGGGTGAAATAAAGATCAAGACTTCAATCCAAAAACCAAGTAAACAGGACTGAAAGGTCAGCGAGCAAAATTAAAGGGGGGGAAAAAAGGTTATTCAAATTGGAAAAGCAGATCTGGTTTGTGCTTAATGAGTGGCCTTGGGTGCATTCACACCACTCACACAGGTTTCAGGAACAGCTTCTAGAAATAACACTGGGCAGTTCATTTGATTGGACTTAATGATCTTCTAAATTCTAAGTTACTTAATGCTGAAAAAATTACAAACAGCACTGCATTCAGTGGTGTTAGGAGATGACTGCTGATTTTTGTGTGATAAGCCTGAGAAGTATTGATGTGTCACAAATGTTGCAATCTGTGTGCCATCTCTTTTAATTAAACACAAACAACCAAGAACAAACTTTAGCTCAACTGTTTAGAGGGAGTGAGTCTGTACAAAGGGGTGTTTCTTCATCTCTGGAGAGCTCACCCCATCTCATGAGTCTCCCACCCTCTGAGGTTCCCTTGTCTCACCTCCTGTGGCTCCCGTGCACAGCAGGGCACAGGAGGATGCAGCAGCCTGAGCTGCGCGTTGTGGGCTGGGTGCTTCAGGATGGTGCCCACCTTGACAGCGTGAGGGCAGACCTGCTCTTCAGGGTGACCTTGTCAGACTGGAGAAATGGGTTGGCAGTGGGGTCCTCAAGTTCAGCAAAGGGGGAAGAGTCCTACACCTGAGAAGGAACAACCCCATTCTCCGCTGCAGACTGTGCAAGCCCCTGGGTCCTCTGATGAGAGAGGGAGCTTCCTTGGTTTTTTGTGGAATTTGGAATCATTGAGCTGTAAATATTCTCTTTTTTTTTTTTTTTTGTTTTAAATTTTATTTTTAATGTCTTTGAAAGCATTTCAAGTGTCTTTATTTGCATAGGCAGAGTATTGGTAACAGTATGGTCATACGTTTGTTTTTTCTTGTCAATTTCCCCCTCGGTGTTACCAGAAAATGCATTTTTTTCCTAGGAAAAAAAGTGACTGCTCTTAAGTGGTATTTTACATCTGGCATCATTCAGTGGATTCTTGGAATATAATTATGACTAGAAACATCAACAGGGTAAAATATATTAATCACAAGGGGATTATTTTGCACTGGCCATCAGTCTGTTTTTCTGTCTTGTGCTTTTCAGTTTAGATTACTCTGAGGCAAAGAGGCTGTAGTTTGATGTTTTGTCTCAATTCATTATGAATATAAATTTGTTGTATTAAACAATGTAACAAATGACAACTTAAAAATGACTGATGGCCCCATTCAGCAAGGCAAGGGGACTGAAGTTCTCCTGGTTTCATTTGTTGTCTGGCATTTATCAAGATGGGTCCCTTAGCAGTAAATTGGTCGTTGATTTTTAATGAGTATTTCACAATGTAAATAGATAGCAGGCAGTTTGTCTGAAACTCAGTCATATTCATGAAACAGATCTACTTTTACTTGCTATCACTGAAAAACGTAAAAGTTACACTGAAGCTGTAGAGTGGGAGGAAAGGCTTTTCCAAACCTGGTATTCAGGAGAGCGAGGAAGAGCAGAGGTGTTCTTTTCTGTTTCTTACATCAGCTGCCACATACTGTGCTGTCTCTTGGTCCCACTGGGAGCAAGTCTTTTCCCGTTGTGTGCTGGAGGACTGTGTGCTGTAGCCCCCTGGTCTGCTCACTGTCAGATCAGCCCTGCTGGGAGTGGGGTGAGGTGAATTTGGAATGCATCCCCATGGCTGAAAAATTGCTGGGGGCATTTCCAACTCTGGTATTTTCCAAGGAGAAAAAGGCATTTAACATGCCTGCAACAAACAGCTTCAGCTTGATGTATTTGCCTGTGAGGTTGTTCCTGTTCCCTTTTGCCTTTGTGAAGTTATGAAATGATTTCTGGAAAGACCTTGGTGTTTCCTATTAGGCTTTCCTCATGAACAGTGGTACAAAATTTGTTCTACACAGCTTCTTTCTTCATTTCTGCTACACAGATGCTTTCATAATCTAAATGGTTTCTTGTTTAGGGGTCCTGGGTCTTGACTCCATTCCAGTCGTTTCCAAACTATTTTGGTCACACACACCGAGTTATGAGCAAATCGTATTTAGCGATTGCCTTGTGCTTTGAACTTGTTTAAATCAAATTGGGTTATGATTTTGAGGGTTTTGTCACTGCATTTTGTTCCAACCAGTGTGGATCAGGGGGAAATCATCTATGGAAAATCGTAACCATTGCTTTGAAGTTTTATTTTACTAGTTGAAGATAGCTGTGGTCTTTCTGCACTCACACACTTCAGAAAGGCATAGAAAGTAGTCATGGAGATTGGACTTTCCCCATCAAAGCCTGGTCTGTAAAAACCTCAAGCTTTGCTTTAAAATTGATAATTACAGATATCTTGATATGTAAGAAATAAAGTTGTATTCTCAAGAGCGAAGCTGCCCAAGAGGCTTTGTATTTGGGAGAAATGTCTCTGGCTCAACAGTGGGTGTGGTGTGTTGGATTTGCATCCCAGTGGCTCCACAGACTTCTGCTCTGCTTGGGGCTGCTGTGGAATGTTTCAGGTGCATTGATTTTTTTTATTTTTTTTTAATGAAAATCCTGTTTATTAAACAGCTTTTTGAAATAGGAAGAATGGTGAATTGCATAAAAGAGGATGGCAGCAACCTTCACGTGAGGTGATGTGTGTGGGAATAAGGCAGCCCACACTGAAGTGGGGTTCGCAGGAGAGTAGTTAGTCTAGAATTGACAGAATGTGATGAAAATGTGGAATATTAAAAATGTTCTTTTCACAGTTCAAGTTGTTAAAATTACTAAATGTCATTGTAAAGGAAAGGTAAATTTTTCTGGTGTTGCCTGGATCTCTTCTCCCCAAAGAGATAGGTGGTGATGATGGTCTATGTGTAATAAGTTGTGGATATAGGCGAAAGTTGTGTTTAAAAACTCGCTTCAGCACCTACTGGCATAACTCAGTGCTGTAAATTGCCTATTAAACTACTTCTGAAAGTTAATAGATACCCTCTTACGGTTTTATTTAGTAAACATGTTGACATCTGTAGTTTGTATTACTTAATGCTGTTGTTTGTAAAGCTTAGTGTGTGATAACTTCATTTGATGAAAGTAATTTGGAACTTAAATGCTTCTTTTGATCAGTCAGTAATTGTTGCTTTGTTTTTTAAGGTTTGAGTGTTTTTTGTAGAGTTGAGGGTTTTCAGTCTATGGTTTTTAATTCTTATTGGGAGTGGAAAAAATAGACTTCATCTTGAAAATATTACCAAGTGCTGAGAGCAGAGTTAGCAAAAACTAGCCCATGAGCATGAAATGATAAAGTGCTTTATAATGCAGACGTAAACACCTTTTGTTCTTGTTTCTGGTATTGGAAATGGGGTGTGTCCGTGTTGAATTGCTGGGAGGGAGAGATGTGTTAAAAGCAGATTTCTGCTTCACCCAAGATGCAGGAAACAGATGCCATTCGCTCTTGTCTCCAAAATTTGCTTTGTGGACTATATGAAGTAAAATGATGGAAGCAGCCCAAAGATCTGGGTGTGAGAAATTTTCATGTGAGCATTTCCTCTGCTCTGGCTTCACTGGGAAGTGGGGTGAACATGTTACTGGTTTAGTTTAGATCGGGAAATTCTTCCATGAATATCCCAATCCAGCACTTTGTTTCACCTCATGACATGGCCCAGGGCTGCACAAGCTGGATGACTTTCGAAGAAACCTGGCTTGGTGTTTTCAAACTAGTTTCTTTAGTTTCTTTTTCAGCCTTGATTACCTCTCTTGGGGACTAGTCTTAAGTGATGAGACATAGTCCACAGGGAAATAAGATCTCAAAGGCCTGGATTTGTCCCTTTCTATTTCAGTCATTTTGCTGAAGGCTCCTGTCTTCCACTAGACAGCAGACATCAGTCAGCAGTAGGAATCGCTGAAGGATGGTTCTTCCCATGGGATTTCTCTGTCCTCCCTGGAAGAACCAACATTTTTGCCTGTAAGCTGTGCTGGTGCAAATGCTGTGAGTGCACCAGACTCTGCTCTGCTGCACTCACTCTCCAGCCCTGGCTTTCCAAAGCACCACTGTGAATCCCTGGTCTTGCAGCCTGACTTGTCTGCTGTGGCACATTCCCTTGGGAATGAAAGAGCAGTCGCCAAGTGCATTTCACCTTTTCTTCCTAGAGCACTCAGAGAACAATTACATTAATTCTAATAATGACTAAATTTATACTGCTCCAGAGAGGGAAGCACAAGTCATTTAATTTCAAGGCAGTTTGACAAGACCATTTTGATGTGCGTATTTTCAGAAATGACAGGTTTCCAAAGTGCCTAATGGGGAGAAAAATGTTTAAATTCCTACTCTCAGATTTTTTTGTTTCCAAGTTCTGTTGAGCGTGATCCATCAGATAAAATAAGCTTAAACAGAGTTATCCAGGACTTGCTACTTCTGCAGGTTTCATAATGACCTGTTTCTGGTCCTTAGTTACAAGGATGTAAGTATTTGCATGAAAAAAAAGGATTCTTCTGTTGTGGGGAGGTATTAATTCTCTGTATCATGAAGCATCACAGCTAACTGCATATTAGAGTTAATCTGTACTTTGCAATAAAAAGGGGAAAACCCATTGGTTTTGATTTGTACAGTGGTGCTGAGTAAGGTACATTGAACCAGAAACCGAAATACTACATTTGTGTTCTTGTTTTCCTACGTATCTGAGAATAAGAATTTAGTGCTAGAAATAAATGCATTTGGATTTTAGTATTTTTGACGTGACATGGAGAGAATAATGTTGAACAGTGGCAATTTGTTGCTTCTCATGTGAAGGCTTAGAAGAACATGTTAGAATTCAGTAACTAGGATGTAAGGAAAAACTGGTTATTTTAATACTGATATCCACTCCTAATAGACTTGAATAATGATTCCACTGATTACGGTATTTCAGATACACAAGGACGTGTCTGAAAGAGAAAATAAGCTTCTGGTATTAATCGGAATCTTGACCCACTCTTAAAATTCCCACATGGTGCTTCATGTGTGCTCCCAGTGATTCATTAAGTCTTTCTTGTTCACGGGTTTGGTGATGAGTCAGGAAAGGGCAAGTTTTCTGCTTTAAGGCTGTCACCTTCTTTTGAACTTTGCTATTTACTGAAAGTTTTTTGGTGTTCAGTTTGATGGCAGTCAGCTGCAGCTGTGATAGCAGTCAGCTGTGATGGACACGTGGGCATAACTCAAGTGAAAACAAAAGCCTAATTTTTAGGTAATATAGAAGCGTTTCAGTATTTGTATTGGGAAAAATAAAAAACAAAGAAAGAAGCCAAACACCAAAAAAACCCTAAACCACCAAAACACATCATCATAAAAGATGTCCTAGAAATAGTGAGATTCAAAACATTATTTTTTCCTTGGCTTTACTCATACCTTTTTTTCTTCCCCCCTCTCGCCCCCCCTCAGAAAAGATGGTATGATGCTCAAACCCCAAACATTTCAGTCTTAGTTTCATTTAAAATTACATGAGCTTGTGCTTTGGTTGTTCTGGGATGACCAAGAGAATCTTGTTTGCAAATTAAGAAGTAAGGAGTTCCTGTTGGTCTTAGGAAGATGAAAATTAACATAGATGTGTAGGTTGTCTTAAGTGCAGTGGAACTGAGATGGTGTTTGCTGAACTACTCTTTGGAGATTTACATAATGGATGAGATACAGAAGCTTCAGGCGGCATGACAGTGGAGTTTATTTTATCACAGGATGTAAAACAAGTAAATTGCCTTAATAATCTCTGCAGAAAGCAGGGATAATTTTTTTTATATGCAGAGAGAGAGAGGCAGAGTTTTCATAATATCCTGGCAATTCATGTACAAGGAGCCAAACCTTTCTTTAGAATAATATGAATCCATTTAGCCATCCTACTGTCTTGTCAGGTCTTTTAAAGATCTTCAGGAAGGGCAAGCAATGTGCATCTCTGAAAGTGTCTTTTATGTAGTAAAAATATACTATGAGATGATAATTCATGGCTTGGTATGACCTGCTTGTAGCAGGGTAATTATTCTAACTGCTGTGTATTTAAATACATAGAAAGCATTTATAAACCAAGCTTACCTGCTATTTAGTTCTATAGTGGTAATGATGATAATTTCAAAAGTTTTAGAACCTTCCTAATTTCAAAGTGGGTGTATGTTGGAAAGAAGCATTAATATTAAAAGGTTTCAGGATTTAATTAACTCAAACCAGTTGGCCCACTTTGGTTGGTGTGAAAGTTTTTGTTTCTCTACTTTAGCTGATGATATCCTCTCAGCATGGAAAATTGTCAAAGAAACACTGGACAAGTAGAATAGTTAAGTGTAGAAGATAAGACCCAGCTCCTGTTGTGTGCTTTTCAACGATGTGTTTGGCTTCAAGCACAGGTTTGACTATTATGTTACTCTGAATATAAATGTGCTATTGCTCTTTGATTGGTAGCAAAAGTTTGTACTGATCAAGGCTACTTTAGCCTGAAGGAAGAGATTTACTTTTGGGCATAGCCAGAAGAGTTAATGATGTCCTTAGTTTCTGGTTTCCGTGAGCTATGTGCAGCTTAAGAATCTTTTTGTGTTAACCTGATGTCAGTTGCTGCTTCTTTTAGAAGGGCCTGGGCAAGTAATTCGTACAGTGTTGTATAGAAAAAATGGCATTTATTGACCTAATATGAAACCAAGTTATTGGAAAAAAAAGGTGTAATTTCATGAATATAGTATTCTGTGAGTTTCTGCTCTTATTAATGAAAAACCTTAACCTATTTCCAGTGATTTCAGCCATGATGGATAATACCTAGTCAATCTAGTAGATATGCTGTGCTCCACTCTTAATTCCAGGATGCAGGCTAGGTTTAGTTCTACCAGATTTATACTGGATAGCATTTATTGTTTATCAGTTGATGTGCAAAATTAGATTTTTTGGTTTGTTTTTACCAGTTTCTTTTTTTGCCTGTGTTTATAGTAAGCATGTTTATTTCTGTCCAGCCTTAAATCTATATTGGTAACAGTTGCTGCAGTATGTAAGGGAGGACACCAAAGTGATAATCTGTTTGTGTATATTTGCTCGGGTCTGTCCACATTGCAGCCTGGTGAGATCAGAGACTGAGGGATCTTTTGTAAAGACAGTATTGTTTTCATCAGAAAGTGTTTTAAAACATTGAAATTCTTCCACTCCAGTGGCTCTGAACTCTCCCACGTGGGGATCTTTAGAGTAAATAAATAAAAGATCACACCAGGCAAATGTGATTTAAAGTGTGTGTAACTGTTCCCCAAACAGCAGTAAAAACCTAAATATGATATGAGCAAGGCAATCAAGGGGAAAAGTTCACTTCAACCTTCAGACTTTCCAGTGCACTGTGTTAGCTACTTAGCACAAGACCCTGTGACGCAGAAAAGGATTTCGAAGAGTCATGGTGGCTGAAAAAAGCCCTCCTGGCTAGGACAGCTCCTCTTGCCCTCCTTCTCCACAGCTTACCTACTTTGGCATGCATGTACATTCTTACCAGGGAGAAGTTTCTCATTTCTAATCCAAACATAAGTGACTTACCAGCATTTGCGTACACAGAATCAGAATCACAGAAGGGTTTGGGTGGGAAGGGACCTTAAAGATCATCTAGTTCAAGCCCCCCTGCTATTGGCAGGGCCACCTTTCAGTAGACCAGGTTGCTCAGAACCCCATCCAACTTGGCCTTGAACACTTCCACAGCATTTCTGGACAGCCTGTGCCAGTGCCTCACTACACTCACAGTAAAGAATTTTCTTCTAATAGATAATCTAAATCTACTGTCCTTCAGTTTGAAACCATTCCGCTTTGTTCTGTCACTACATGCACTTGCAAAAAGTCTCTCACCATTTTCTTTGTAGGCTCCCTTCAGGTCCTGGGAGTCTGCAGTTAGGTCAGCCTGAAGCCTTATCTTCTGCAGGCTGAACAGTCCCCATTCACTTAGCATTTCCTGATAGGAGACATGCTTCATCCTTCTTAGAATCTTAATGGCCTCCTCTGGACTTGCTCCAACAGGTTGATGTGCTTCCTGTGCTGGGCACTCCAGGGAGGGGCTCACCAGAGCAGAGCAGAGTGGCACAATCACCTCCCTTGACCTGCTGGCCACAATGCTTTTGGTGCAGCCCAGGACACAGTTGGCTTTCTGGGCTGCAAGTGGACATAGCCAGATCCATGCCCAGCCTCTCACCCACCAGCACCCCGAAGTCCTCCTCATCAGGGCTGCTCTCGATCTATTCATCCCCAGCTTGTACTGATACCAGGGGTTGACCTGACCCACGTGCAGCATCTTGGCATTTAGTCTTGTTCAACCTTCTGAGATTCCCATGGGCCCACTTCTTGAGCCTGTCTTGAGCCTTGGCATCCTGTCCTTCAGGTGTCTCAGCTGCATTGCTCAGCTTGGTGCCATCTGCAAATTAGCTGAGGGTATATTTGTTCTGTGTTATTAATGAAGATATTAAATGACACTGGTCCCAATCCAGACCCCTTGAGGAACACAACTTGTCACTGATGTCCATCAGGCGTTGACATCCCAAGCTACTGACCACTCGCTCTGTATGCAGCCATTCAACCAGTTCCTTATCTACCTAACAGTCCTCCCATTAAATTGGTCTCACTCCGATAAAAGAGAAGTTGTGAGGGACCGTGTCAAAGACTTTACAGAAGTCCAGATAAGTGATGTCTGTAGCCCTTTTTGGGTCTACTTATGTAGTCACTCCATCACAGAAGACCAGTAGGTTGGTCAGGCAGGATTTGCCCTTGGGAAAGCCGTGCTGGCCGTCCTGAATCACCTCCCTATTCTCTGTGTGCGTTAGTACAGTTTCTAAAAGGAACTGTTCCAAGATTTTCCCAGCACTGAGGTGAGGCTGACAGGGTGGTAGTTGCCTAGATCCTCCTTTCTACCCATCTCAAAGATGGGTAAAATTTTTCATTTTTTTTTCCAGTCTCCTATGATTTCGCCTGACTGCCATGAGTTTTCAAGCGTCACGGAGAGTGACTTGGCAACTAGATCTGCCAGTTCCCTCAGGACTCTGAGATGCATCTTGTCAGGTCCCATAGACTCACATTCAGGTTCCTCAGGTGGTCATGAACCTAATCTGTACTTAAGAGTGGGAGGGACTTTGCTCCCCGAGCCCATGTCCTGCTATCCATCCACTCAAGAGGTGTGGGAAGAGAGGTTGCTTTTGAAGACTGAGGCAAAAAAATTGTTGGATACTTCATCCTTTTCCTCATCCATTGTTACTAGTTTACCAGCATTTGAGGGTACAATTTGACATTTGTGCATATCTAGTAAGCCAGGAAAAAAAGGGTGTTTTTCTGTGTGTGGCTGAAATATTGTTGCATTTGCAAAGGAATGTAAATGCTGGCTAGCATGACTGTGGTTGTTTTGTTAAACTGTTGTTCATTTAGTTAAATATCCTGAAGCTTTCAGTTGGAAAAGTTTACAAGTTATACAAACTCTAAAGGAATTCCAAAGAGTAAGCATCTACTGCTTGTGTTGTGCCATGAAAGTGCTTTCCTCCTTCAGTTTTTTCTGAGATGGCAGCTCAAGAATGCTTCTCACACGTTGAGCCTGTATTTCTTGTTAGAAGGGAGCGATGCTGGGCATTTCCATCCCGCATTAGTTTGGACTGCTTTGAACACTGGGGAATGTTCCAGATAGTCAGCCAAGTTTCTGCCCTTTGTGGTCACATGTTCCTAACCTCTTTGTAGGCCATCCAACGTGATGAGCGTGTGAAGTACTTAGTAGTATCCACCTCAGAAAGCTTCAAAAAACATTATCCAATCCAGGCATAAACCTGTGTATCTGACCCTAAAGCATTTGTATGGCAGAATGGGAAGGATTGTTTGGCTTGCTTTGGCTGAGTAGGGTTCTACAGGACGTGATAATTACGTATAGTTGTAACAGTATTACCAGTGACCTCTTGAATTAATGTAGTAGTTCTTCACAGTTGAATGGTGATACAACTTTTTTTTCTTCCCATACTTAATTTGTATGTTAATACTTACGTTGTGTTTTAAAATAATAGATCTAATCCACTCATTTTGCAAGTATTCTTTCAGGTTGCAGATAAATTTTGAGTTTTGTTCTTTTTCAGGCAAACGACCACTCACAGTTGTAATTTAAAAAAACAAAAACAAACAAACAAAAAAACCCAGAAAAAAACAGCTCCAAAATGAAAACTAACAAGAATAAACCCGTCAAAATTTTCTAAACAACAAAAAACTGAAAGCCCCACCTGAATGTTTTGGAGACTATTTTAAACCTAAAAGTAATTGATGGTAGGCTTCCACAAATTTCAGTTAAGAGTGTGTAATTTATTATTCCTGTCACCAAACAGGTGATAAAATTACTGTACTTTTTTTCTGTAATACTTTATGAATTTATTGATATCTTCAGACAATGTAAAGTATACCTCCACATACATAAGGTGTATACATGCACACAAAGATTGAATGGAAGCTCTGTCGTGATTGTGTTCAACCAGTGGATGGACATCTTAAACAGCACCAACAATGGCATAGCTTTGGTTCTTTTCATATCAAAACGTAAGCTGGGTGTCTGACACACTTTTCAAACTTAAGTCCCACAAGGAATGATTTTTTTACTAGAATGCATATTTTCCTGAAAAAGTTCTCGAACTTCTTTTTTACTTTACACGTGAATTGGCGACTTGGCATGAGCTTTCAATGAGGAAAGCATTCTTGTAAATCATTTACCTTGATTGAGAGAATCGCTCACCAGATTTGTGTCCAGCATCATTCAGTGTCTGATAAACACTGGACTTAAAACCACCGTGGCTGTGATTTTAGTGGTCAGAATATTTTAGTAATGTTTGTTGAATTTCAGCATCCTGAATAATAATGGAGGCAGTTTGTCATATTATTAATATTAGTGGTCCAGATATCTTCAGGGAGGTGCAGTACACATAACACTCTGTTTATACAGAGATTGTTGCTTAAAAATATGAGCAGCTTAACCCATCCAATTCTTGTGGTGCAAAGTAAATCTAATAAAAGCATTTTAGTCTATGTGAGACATAGCTAATGTGGACAGGAAATCGTTTTCATCATTTTACGCAGTGTAACTATGCCATGTGTTTGGAATAAATACGTAATTTATACAGGCACAATTGCTTTTTATGTCCTAATGAGAAATGTTAAATATATTAATATGACTTGGGGCTTGACACATGCTCTAAAGGCTATGTATGTTGCCAAACAACCAATTATCTCAGTGCATTATTTCTCAAAAGCCTTGATATGGGTAAGGTCACTATACATTTTAAAAGGGAGTGTTACTAAAAGGATGCTGCAAATAACAATACTTTATTAGATATTCCTGCTGTGCAATATATAATCAGGTGCTCTGACTTAACACTAATGAGGATCTAAAGACCCAGCAGGACACACTTAGCAGGCACACGATTCTGTCAAATGCTTTTGCAGAGGGCACCTCTGATACAAGGTGGAGTTCAGCAGCAGGTAGAAATGTACAGTTTTATTGTGTAGCTTGGTGTAATACTTCAGTATCATGTATATTTCAGTGAGAGCAACAGTACTTGTAGTATGCTGGGGCTTTGCCAGCTGCTGTTGTTTACCATGATTTTTGCCGGTCATGAAACCAGCCAGAAACAGTAGTACACACGGGGCAGGCTGTATTGCTGCATTTTCTGCGATAGAGTAGTGAGTGAGGGGAGCCAAGGCAGAGGGCTCTGAAGGTATTATTTGAAGTCCATGCTGAGCTGTAGATGCCATGTGCTGTCCATCTCATTTACGTCTGGAATAAATGTCAGGGACTAGAATCCTGCAGGAGACTAGACCATGGACTCCCTAGCTTGAGGTCCCTTTTTGGCAGTGATCCCTACCTGGTACTTGGCAGAAGAACGTCAGTTCATTCTGGAGTGCAGCTCTTGAGACTGGAATGCTTTGATTTAGAGCTGGTTTCTTTCATGTTTTTGGTATGTATTATGCTTAAAGAAAATACATAGAATGTGGCTGTTTTCTGTTAGAGCAAATGGCCGTCTGCTTTATCTACTTCCTAGTCAATAATGGATGCTTAGGGGAAAGATGTAGCAAAGCTGTTATGTGAGTGATAGTATTGCCTGTGTACATCTTCCAAGCTTGCAAAAAGTGTAGGGCACAAATACTTCCTTAACCAGAGGTTGTATCTGTATTTTGATGCTTGATAGATAGCTCCTGATAAATCTATAGAAGAGTCCAGTTGTTTCTGAAGGAATTTCCAGATCATCAGACAAGCAGGCTTGTCATGAGACCAGCTTTTCTCTGTGGGGATATCACGGCTGCTAGTGCGAAACCCATTGATACTAGTACGCAGGGGGTGGAAGCAGGGACATGCTACAAGGGATGAACACAGAAATACTGTACAAGAACACAGGGATGGTGTCTGAAAAGCCAAAGCTCAGCCGGGATATTCAGACTTGTAGGGAATACCAAAGACACCAACAAGAGCTTCTATCACTACTTGAGCAGTAAAAAGAAAGGCTGGGTGAGGAAAATATGGATCAGTGGCTGAGTTATTGGCAGTGAACACTGACAAAGCCGAGGTACTTCCCTTCTGAGCGTTGGCCTTCACCTGCGTGGCTTTCTCAGAGCTTACTAACAAGGTTCAAGAAGCAGGACCACCAGTCATGAATGAGAGGAGTCAACCCACACAAGCTGGTGGGAACCACCTGACTGCATGCATGGGTGCTGAGGGAGCTGGATGATGTTCCTGTGGCACCCTTCACTACCATGCTTGAAAGGTGCTGGAGACCACAGGAGATCCCTTACGACTTGATGAAAGAAAGTGGTGCGCCCCTCTTCAGATAAATTCAGAAGGGCTAACTGGGTCACTACAGAGCAATCCATATTAAAATAAATCATAGAGTGAGTCATCTGGGAACAGAATTCTGGGCACCATGGAGGAGAAGGTGTCTGGGAACAGTGAGCAGGAAATCACCCAGGATAAAGCATGCCTGACCCACCTGATTGCCATCTGCAGCATAAAGTGGCAGGAGTAGTGCTTGAAGGTAGAGAAGTAAACACCATTCACCTCAGCTTCTGCATGGCTTTCATTGATGTCTCCAACAATGTTGTTGTGTCTGAGTTAGTTATTACAGCCTGGGTGGATGCACTGTCAGATGGGCAGAAACTGATGAATGGACTTGAGCGGCTCTTGGTCATTTCATATCTGCATGTGATAGGAGAATGAGAGACAATACATTAAAAGCATTGGTCAGGCTGGGTGTGGAGAAAACCCTTCCCCCCACCCCCCACTTGGTCTGTTGCCTGATTGAGCAGGTTGTGCCATCTCCATTCTTTTGAGGTTGTTAAGACCTGACATGCAATGGCATAACCCTGAGCAGCCTGTTCTGACCTCTAGAGTTGCACCTGCTTTGAGCAGATGCTTGGACTGGAGACATGGTGAGAAGCCTTCCCACCTAAATTATCCTGAAATCCTAGGAAAAAAAATAGATTGGTTATAGCATTCATTGTTCCCCCAGTTTTCCCATTATATTTCATGCTGTAAAATAATGTGTTATAAATCAATTACTCATTAGCTCATCTTTTGCCTAGATGCACGCTCATGTATTCTTTTTATAACCTTAAATTTAATGTGTCTGCCTAATTTGATTGGCTGTATACAGCAAAGTTGATATCTCTGCATTTTAAGGAAGTTATAATGAAAGTTCAAAGCATCTGTTAATTTAGTACTGTATATGCTACTCATATATCTCTTTCTGATGTTTTTCTGTAATTTTTATGGCTCTATCCGTATTGCTTAAAATACTCTTTTATCTTGAACTGTGTGGTTGTTTTAATTATTAGCAGTAATTTTGTTGCTGTGCAGTGGAGTTCTTTTTTAAACATGTTTGAGGAATCATACTTTGAGAAATTGGGATGTGTGTGTTGGCAGCATTTAAAACTTGTTAATTAAAAATGCTTAACACTTAATTATAATTGCCTTTAAAATGGACCTTATTCCACCATAATTTATTGCTTGTGGAATCTAATTTGACAGTTTTGTACATGAGCGTTTTGGTCATTCTGTTTTGGGTAAGACAGTATCTCTTGTGAGTAGTCAGGTGTCAGTTTTTATCTTGAAGTTGATGTGAGCAGACTGAGAGCAGTATGTTACTCTATACAGTTTCTTCTCGTATTTGGTGGGTGCTTAGAAATTCTTGCTCGTGAATTGAAGTGCATTATGTTTCATTCACTAAGAGAACAGAAGTCAGTTTTCTCTTTTTTTTTTAAATGTACTAAGTACTGCTCATCAGCTTTATCAGCTCTAATACTAGTATTTTCTGAGTAGGTTGCACTGAAACCTGTGGGGAACTGTAAACCTCAAACTGTTGTTAAATAGAGGAGAGACTGGTTTGGGGCAGGGTGTTAAATGGGAATTTCATCAGAGCGTACACTCTTTCTTTTCACATATCAGAATAAACAGTACGTTTGCTCCGTGGTCAGAAGTGTATAATGTAATGGCTGTTCCTCCATGTGCGTGTAAGGTGCTGTGCAAAAGGTAATGGAGTAATGCTTACTATCTGGTAAATAGTCTGACTTCTTCATCAAAGCGTGCAATCGGTCAGCTTTATGTAATTATTCCTGTGTTATTTTGGCCCGTGCATGAATCAAATGTTCTTCCTATGTGCTTTTGCTAACACAGGCACTGTGCTTCTGAGGAAAAGCCTGTGGTCACAGCTCTTCCTAGCAGCTGAAATAGGGCCGTTGAAAGAATGCTTTTAGTTTCATCTCTTACTGACTGTTGTATCTGTGACTTTGTACATGAACTGTGACAGTTTCTGGGGCTCTGCGATGGTGCCAGGCAGATCCTGTAGATCTCTTACTGCCAAAGAGCAGCTATGTTTGGCCTGCCACATGACATCCCGTGCACGAATTTTGGACTAAACTGTGGCTACTGCTGTATGCTAAGTGTTCCCTTAATTCTCCAGTGTACAGGGCTCATGTTGTAGATGTCTTCATGAAAGCAGACTTTGCACGTTGGCACATGTGGGGAAAGTATGCCAACCAGCTCCCTGTGCTTTCAGCAGCTAATTTTCTGACCAGAGGAGATGCAGACAGGTAAAATTTTAGTCATTTTGTATTTACTGGTAAGACTCTTGGGCAATGCCACTCAATATTATTCATTTGCTCTGCAAATACAAAATAGTCACAATTCAGACAACAGAGACAGCAGGATTTGTCAGGTGATAGAATTATTCTCCTGAGACTTTACTGGTGTCACATATTCCTTGTAGCACCAAAAGTTTATGTTGTGACCTGAGATTTACTTTCTGATTATCTAAACTTTGATTTAAGCTTTTTGTAAAGGCAAAGGATAGGGGCCCTCTTGAATGAAAACCTGACTGAAAACTGTTCCTGCTAACTGTTCATATAATGTTTTCCCTCTTGATGTTAATAGTTGAGGCAACAACAAAATAATAATGATAACCTTTAATATGTGCTTTAGCAATTTGATCAATGTAGGACTAGAAAAATGCTATTATATTTGCTGTTGCAGTTTTTTTTTTTTTTTGGCAGGGTTTGTTTTTAATTTTAAGCCACATTCTTCAAACTCTTCTTTAAACTCTTCTCCAAACTCAAGGACAGTTGACATAAGATAGTGGAGAACTACTTTGAAAATTGAGCAGTAGTTTTTTGAAATCACTTGTCGTACAACAGTGGTCAAGGAAAAGTGGCAATTTAGGGCAATTACTAAT
>VXAU01001100.1:685340-700739 GCA_013399695.1 Formicarius rufipectus | reverse complement strand
TTTTTTTTTTTTTTTTTTTTTTTTTGTGGATAAAGTCAGGAATTTTCATTTGATAGTAGTCTTTACTACTTGTCTGTACTTAAAAAAAACTCGAAGGAGAAACTGTAGTTTATTTTACTGTGCTGTATCATCAGGTGTTCTGAAAAGATGTCTTTTGAAAATTTGTGTAAAGATAAATGTATTCATGCTTTTTCCACACATACCCTTTTTAAAGTATGTTAAATGATGACACGTTTTTGACTGTCCTTTGTTGGGTTTTTTTCGGGGTGGGGGAAGGAAGGAGTGTTAGGCTTTTTTGTAACTCATGACTTTTAATTGTAAGGCAAAGAAAATCCACAAATACTTAAGGAATCCATTGGTATTCACAAAAGCTCAAATACTCTGTTAATGTTGTATCAGAAGGAAAACAACAAAGCTATTAATGTTGATAAAAGTTGAGTGTGAGTCTGGTGCAAGTACTGTTACTTGTAACATTGTGTCTGGACCCTATACTGTAGGAAAGATGGATAATTCTTTTTGGATGCAGCTAAAACTGGCAGAAGAGCAGAGCTGATGTAAAGGGATTTTAAGCTGTTGAAGCTGACAGGTTTGCCTGCTGAGTCTGAGAAATAGCAGATTGGCCTCTAGTTGCCAGTGCACTTGACACTCCTTTGTCACCTGGAAGCTGACCACATCTCTTTGGTTCTATTTATATTCCCTAAAACTAATTTAAACCCAAAGTAACAAAAAAGACCTTAGCAGCAAATTTGGGATCTTGGTTCTCTTCACTGAATGTTCTCTGGACTTGAACTCTTTCCCTGAAGACAGATTTGTAAAAATATAGCAAATTACAGCAAAACTGCATCCTTAGGGATTTGAATACTTCATAGCCTCGGAAAGTCTGCTGTCTTCAAAATTAGTGTTATTTTCTTCCAAGAGATCTAGGCACTAGACTAGAAATTCAAGAAGCTTGTGTTGCATGTGTACATCTTTGTGGTGGTAGCACTGGGATACCACTGGGCATGGTCTGGTACGTGAGATGAGAATCTCAGCTGGACAGTGTGAGCTGAAGGCCAACCTTTGCACTTTCCTCTCGGGCATTGACAGCACCAAGTCAGAGCTGCTACTGAGGTCTGGGCTCTACCTGGCATGCACAATTGTAGTATGAGACCACACTCAGAAGCCTTCCTGGACAGCTTTAGATCTGTTCACTGGATGCCATGCTGATGCACGTCCATGTCCCTTCTCACTAAGTGAATTTCATTTTGAATTGGAATGGACTTGAATTAGCTCCACGCAGTTTCATGTGAAAGAAGTATGAAATCTAAGGCTTTACTTCACTTTTTTCCTCAGGAAACTGTTATGGCTTTCCTTGGATGCATCAATTGATGCAGCCTATACTTTTCTGGTGAATTTGACTGGAAATTCAAGTTCGAAGTAAAATGAAGAACTACCAGAATCTGTGCTTTCATAATGAACGTTTTACACAGCTGTAGACATAATTATGTATGATGGAGATCTTATGGCAAGACATGGGCTGTTACCCTTGATTCCCTGGCAGAACTCCGGACTGAGTGATTATCCTCTAGCCACATAAACGTACTTTCATTTTATCAAATAGTTGTTTGCTCCACCTTTTGGAATAAAGCTGTTGTACGTACTGTGGCAATGTTAACCAGTATGCTTCATACTAGAGAGAACTGCATTGAAGTGACAAACAAATCTCATTGTATAGTATATAAAGGTCTTTAGGAAACTGGGGTAGTTGACAATTGAGTGATTCTCCTTAGGGAGATTGTTATAATTGATAAGGGATGGTAATGTTTGATTTTTCTATTATCCCTAACTAAGAGGAAAAAACACTTTCACACTTTAGAAAACTAGTCATATCCTTAAAAGTTTGTCATGTCTTCAAAAACTTTGCCTTGAATGGAGCACTTCAGGTTTTTTCGTTCTGATGTGTTATACTGTCTCTTGCTTTGGCTGATGAATAACTTCACTGTAGTAATGTGTAATGAGAATAATATGAATTTAGGTATGCATGTTCAGAAAAACCAATAAGGTAATCTTATTGGTAGGGCATATAAGTGATGTAAATTACTTCACAGTTAGTTCAGTAATATTTCTAAGATATTTATATAAAGAAGAAAGACTTAAATATTCATGTCTATGAGCTGTCGAGGACATTGTTACAAAAAAAATTATTCCAGATATTTGAACCATAAAATAAGAACATAGTGATGAATTAAGGAATTACTACATGTGCAGAAAACTTGTGTAAAAATAATAGATGATGAGGCCAGAAAACTTATATGTCATAGCTTTGGGACAGGGAGACTGCCTAAGGGTTGCACTTTGCTCTTAGCTGTTCAAGCGTTCTCTCTTGAACTTGAAATTGTTACTGCATCTTGAATGTTGGATTTGAAACTGCTCTTCCCTCAGCTGATACTTCATTTCTCAAAAGTGTGTTATGTTAGAAGTTAAGTTTGTACAGTAAAGTAAAGGAAGAGCTGGGATGAAGTTGGGTGTAGGCAGAAGGGAGGGGTGGCTAGAGATCTTTAGGTTTTATCTTTATTTTCATAAAGAAATATCTGTATTTCTATCCAACTCTAATTGGCAGTAAATTAATTTTTCCCAATTCAGTGCCATTTTGCCTGTGATGGTACCTCATAAGTGATGTTTTTGTCTTTATTTCAGCCCCTAAGCTTTCCTATAGTCTGTTCTTCCCCTCGTTTGTTGAGGAGAAATGCAACAGTGGTGGAGTGGGCATCTGGTAGATGGCAAAGGTCAAGCCACCAGTTATGAAGCTTTGAATTATCAGCTGAACATTATAGGTTGTCATGGGAAAGGCAGAACCATCAGTAGCTTTGCGTTGGCAGCGTGCAATTCTTTGGTGTGAGTAAGAAAGCCTGTAACTTTTATTACTGACAGCAGTAGCTAGCATCATCCACCTTGCCTCTGTATATTGCTTGTGTTCATGAAATGAACTGAGAAGTAAGGAAGCTAATGTATGTCAGTCCATGCAGGAAATGGGACGTGTGAGTTTTCTGGGTGCTCCGAAGCCTGTGCTCACTGCTTTCTTCCTGGTGTTGCATGGTGTTGGGCCTGTCATGCTGTAGTATTGAGCAGCTAGATGCAAAAATCTCGGAGAGTGAGAGACACAATTGTGATGTGGGATGGGGATGTGTGGTTTCTGTCATCTTTGCTTAGAAGAAATTATGAAGTGGGTTTAGGGATGTCTTTGGCAGTGTTTCAGGACAGGAGAGTGGCACCAGCTCCTCTGTGATTGTTAAAAGTTTGCAGTGTGATTCGCAGAATGTATGGCTTGGTCAAATTAGCAACTTGGCTACAAAACCTTAGCCCTTCTTGTGGATAGAGCCAAATATCCTAATAGTGTAATTTGTAATGAAATAAACACTACAGGCTGCTGGGGATGGGGGTGTTGTATCAGGATGAGATAATGAGGTTTTGGGGTTTTTGTTCCTCTAAAGTAGCTGAAGATCAAATTCATTAAAAGTTGCTACAGGAAGTCATCCTCATAAAAAAAATACCAGTTACAGTTGCAGTGGTGCTGTACTGAAAATGTAGGTCTTTGAGGGAGGGGTAAGATACTGGTTATTAAGCCAATTTCCATAGCTTCTTAGAAGAGCATGTAAACTTCAAAGCTTATCTGTTTTCTGTAACAACTGCTCTAATAGCAGTTGCCCATATGGACAGACCTAGGTATGGTTATTTTTAATTAGTGTTTCAAGGGAATAAATGTCTGAAAGTGATTAGTGAAAGGTTCCAGTGGATGGCACTGAGAAAGGGAGAGTGATCTCTTTTAGGATGAATTACTTATCCAAGAGAACAGATGTTTTAGTAAGGTCATGTAATGCTTGGCTTGATTATATGCCCAGTTTAGGACCTACATCTGCTGTGTGTTTTACCTAGATGGGTAACTGGAGTCCACCGGGAGAGTTGAGGTGGGAGAATAGAGGAGGAAGGACTGTCCTATGAATTTAGGTAACCTTCATCTGGGCAGTTTTGGGAGCTGGAAGTTAGCTACCACAGTTGATGAAGATGATTGAGTGAGCCAGGAGAGGACTGTGGCCTAAATAATTCATTGACTCAATACATCATGCCACCAATCCCTTCTCACTGACAGAAGGTGGGTCTCATGAGTGTAATCAGTTAACGTGGGGCACTGGAGCAGCCTGGCATCACTCAGATGTGGATGCTCCATCTGCTTGCCTGACCTTAGAGGCGCCTGGGAGAACTCAATTCACACATCCAGCCCCTCTGAGAATGAGTCAAGCCCTTTTTCCTTAGGTGACAGCCCACTGTATGCAAACCTCGACAGTTGCATCCTATTTGCAGCACGGCTTTGAACATACTGCCATGCAAAACTGGCTATGGCAGGAGAATGCAGTCAGGAGAGATCAACTCTCTGGATGACTTTGGAGCTGAATGTATTATGCCTGTGCTAGTAGCACACAGATTGGATCTACTTGGCAGTGGCCTCCCAGGATGTGTCACACAATGTACTTCCGCTTATAAATGCAGAAGGGATCAAGTATTTTGGAAAGAATTTACTCCTGTGATTATTGCTACTCTGAATTATGAATTACCCAAAAGTCAGAGCTGCTTACAGCCAGAGCATTTGCTCTTCAGACCAGCACTCGAAAGGCTGCCTTTAAGAAATGAGATTTTTAGAGAACAAAAGAAGTGAACATTATGAAAATTTAGTTAAATGTAAATGTGTTAAATGGTACATGTACTAGTCAGGTTTTCATGATTTATCAGTTTTAAACTTTAAAGGCTCTGGTTAGCTGGCATTTTTAAAACTAATGAGTTTATCACAGCCGGTGGGGAAAAATGGTTCAAGTATATCAGCTGTAAATTGGTACAAAGCACTAAAAGGGACATTAGCCTCTAATCAGATTCTAACAGTTCATTAAACCTGCCTTTCCTTTGTGGCACTTTGTCTTCCCCCCTCCTTCAGCCTGTGCCTCCTGTGTAAGCTGACTTCGTCCCTTCGCTCAGGCAGCTAAGACTTCCTCAGGGACAGGAAGCAATATCAGCTCATCCTTCTTTGTCTGTGAGCTAGACAACCTAAGGGATGCTACATGATGGTGTATTCCTGATCTTGGCTGTGAAACTCAACTGTGCTGCCTGCAAATTAAGAAAGGAGAAGGAACTACTCTACTTGCAGAATAGGCACTGGGGGAGCCTCTTGGTCCTGCCTTCTTCACCCCACGATGGAGCTCAGTGACACCTGAGATCTGCTGATAATAAGTAAACAGTGTACCACCCCGTCTGGAAAGAAGATTGCAAAGCCAAGAGCAATTTCATCCAGCTTCATTTTGGCAATGGAGGCCCTCCTGCTTTTTTTCTACCTCATGCCTCCAACACTGAATAAAGATCATGGTGCACAAAATAATTTGCTCAAAAGACATAGAGTAGTCTCTTTTTTTCGACTACCTGTTGTGTCAGGCTTAAAAAGTACAGTATATACACAGCAGTACTATAGCTACTAAGATGTCTCAATAGCTTGATTGATCTTCGTTCACACGTTTCAATACAGCAATGTTCTGCTGAAAATTACTTCTTTGATCTGAAATTTTTTAAATTAAGCATCTAGAGCTTTTTTGAATTATCTAAATCTATTTTTAAAGGAAAAAAATAGAGATTGCATTTGCTTATCTGTTTCACCATCAAGTTCCTGCCTGCCCTGTAGTATCAAACCACAGCTCTGTGTGCTATAACACCCAGGGTTCAAAGTGAGGGCAACAGGGATTTTAAACAGGTCATTTGCTTCTGCTTGTGGCATGAAGTTGGAGCCATGGGCATACCAGTTCCTTGCTTTCCAACATGTTATTTAAATTACCATAAAGGAGTATACCAAAAAGAAACAGTTTCTGCAATACTTGTATCCTGAAAATAAAGGTCCTGGGACAAGGTGTAGCCGTCAGCAAAAAGAAAATGTTAAAGTCATTCAAGATTATATTTTAAATGTATTTTGGAAGCTCCACTAGGACAGACCATTTTCCTTAAAGTTCCTCTTGAACAGAAAAGAAACCATGATAAGAAAAGGGCTATGAACATATTCGTTATGAAGAATGGCACCATGCAGTGCTGAAAGGATCTGCCTGTGAAACACAGGGAAAGCATTTATTCCGTTACAGTGCTGTTACTGAGTACTACAGGTAACAGAGCAGAGGTGAGTTTCCAGTCTAGAGTGCTGACTTTCAGACAGGATTGCATGTAAATAACTGACTGTGAATGAGTCACTTAAGAGGGCTCTAGTTTTGATATTTGAAAAATAGCTGTGACACCTGTACCACTGACTCAAGGTGTCTGGATTTGTCAGGTCAGATTCTGTCTTGAGGATAAACTGGCTTTTATTCTCTTGTGTCATCCAGACTAAATGATAGCTGAAGGCACTTGTTTTCTAACATCATCGTTGAGCCTTGGCTGGAGTAGAAAATTGACTCAGGTTGAGGTAGTGTTTGAACTGAAGGCAAAAGAGGTTGTTTTGTATGTTTCCATAAACTGTTTCAACAGCAGCAGGATAAGGCTTTCACAGCAGGGATGTTGATACTGGGAAGCACAGTTCTGCAAATCTTTCTTCAGCTTGAAGCTCTCAGCATATATTGCCAAATCCTACATGGGCAGTGCATGTTTTTAATGTGCATTTTTCTCTCTCTTGTATTGGAGGTGAGTGTGTGGAGATTTTCATTGACAAACACTGGTAACTTTATAATACAGTGAATGTTAGGAAATAGGAGGAGTTGCAGATATATGTTATAGTGTGTGTATATACAGGCCTTCACTGTAACTTCTCTGAACACAGGCGTATGCTTTCTCTATGTAATACGAAAGTACAAATGTTTTGATTCAAATGATCTCTACCTAAGTATACTCTCCAAACCTTCAAACTGTTTGGCACTGCTTTTTTCTTTTCCAGTTCTAAAGCAATGTGCACCTGTGTGATTAATTGCAAGTTGCAAAATAGTAATTGGAGATGATTTTCCCTTACTGCTTACCAAGTCTTAATTCTCTTTTAAGGGTAACTGAAAGTGTAATTTGCTGTTTTAACAGAAGTAGTAACTTGGCAGCTGCTCCTTGAAATTACTATTTTTCTTAAGTTCATTTCGACTAAACGAAACGTACAGTATTATAGAACTTAAACCAGTGAATTAAACCAAGGTTTTCTTTTTTTTTTTTTTCCCCCCCTAATTAACCTTACCCTTTTTTTGCTTTAGGACATCAGCGCCCTTGAGAACAGAATGTTAATGCTTGATGGGATGCCGGCAGTCAGAGTCAAAACAGAGCTGCTGGAATCCGAGCAAGGGGTAAGCAGAGGTTTGCGTGACCTCACTCTGGTGACCCTTCTCCAGCTTCTTTGTGGTTAGCTGTCCCGTCCATGTTTTTCTGTGTTTTTCTTTATTTCCACTGTTCTGCAGCTTATTTTCTTGTGAGTTAGGCTGGTGAGATCTAGAACAAAACTCAGATTTACTAAAATTTTTTTAATAAATTTACTAAAATTTACTAAAGCAGAAGATTTACTAAAATTATCTGGGATAGCTCAGATGCTGTTGGTATAATTTTGCAACTATAAATAAAAAGGTGCAGTTTAAAAAACAAAACAAAAAAAACCCCCACAAACCAACAAACAAAAAACCCCCACAAAGACAAGAAAACACAAAACCAGGAAAAAAGAACTGCAGTTAAAGAAGCCAAATTCTTATGTCTGAGAAGTCCAAATATATACGTTTGCTGTTCTGCCGTCTTAGGGTATTTGCCTTACTGTGAATGTTTCATCCTTTATATACTTGTCTTACTCCATTTTCTATTTGTGCAAACCTCCTCTCTCTCTACTGAAATACATGTGTTTATCATTAGGATAGGAGGAGTAAAAGCCTCAGGTGGTTAAAGCTGGTGTCATGTCAACTGCTGAATACAGGACAGATCATGAATATGATTTTTTTTTTTTTTTTGGCAGAACTTGGCATTGGAGTGATAGCTTTAGGAAAATGGAAGGCTGTTTTCTGAATACGTGGTAATATTTAAATCAGTGATTATAGATTACTATGAGGGCACCGGTATTAAATGGATTTTGTTTGATCATGAAGATTTGTTTCCTTGTGTGCATCTTATGGTATCCTAAAGAATCCAATCCACTTTACTAATCTTAAGACAGGTGCCTTCAACAAGCAGCCTAATAAAAGCAGCAATGTTATTGCCATGTAGGGTGGGCTTTTGCTTCCTTTTGTCAGTTGTCTTTTTTCCTTCCTGCTATTTTCTCAGTTATTTAATTGAGAATTTAAATTGTATGGAAGAGAGGGAATTAACTTTCAGGATGACTTAATTTGAAACACTTGCAAGGAAAGACCAGTTATTCAGGGTGTTTTTCAGGCTTTAAGTTTGAGAGATAAAATGCTTGACATTTAATTGAGTTTTTACTCACCTCTCTGCACTCTTGAGAGCAAGTACCCTCAGAAAATACTTCAATACAGTGTAGTTTGAAGGAGCATAACAATTGAACTATTATATGAGCCATGATGATGGAAAACAGATCCATTACAGGTAATTTTTAATATTTTTCTGGTTGCTTTGCATCATGTCTTTGTATGTAAAAGAAATTTTTTCTGTAGTGTTCAGAAGACAAGTTTTCATTGGTATTTGCCTTTGTTTAGTTTAAAATAAATTCTGTGCATGATACATATTGCTGGGTCCGTTACGAAGAATGCTTTCCTTAGCAAAGTGTTATTTGGTGTCTTAGGAACTGGAAGGAAATGAATGACCTATGTAGCTTTTTAATTTCCTTAGAGTTCTTTAATAAAATTTTATGGACTTCTGTATTAGCAGAAAATTATGTCAGTTTTTTCCAGTGACTGAGCCATTGGAAAAAAAGATTGGTTTGATTTGGAATTTTATGCACTTTGGTACTAATTAAGTAGTGTCTGGTCAAGAGTCTCTGGCACCTTTATGACTCTTCATTAGGGAACAATCAATAAATACAAAATGAATTCTCCAGTTCACTAACAGAGGAGCTGGCCATTAGGATGGCTGTTTTCCAGCAAACAACTTAAACTCTAAAGAGAACTGGTTGAAACAGATGTTTAGCCTGTGCTTCAGAGACTGTTCTGAATATGTAGATGTTGGTATACATAACAGGGACAAGTGTTTGAAGGATGTGATTACCAAAAACAGTACATGGAGCTGTTGGGAAAGATGAATATCATAACTGGGAAGGATGGAGTGGGAACTAAAGTGTGATCCAGGTAGTATGAATTTGAAATTGTGGTGTCTGTGTCAAAAGTCCCTAGAGTTGTATCTCCATATGCCTATACAGGGAAATGTGAGTTCTACTTCGAAAATTTGCAAACTGAGATGGCATTTTTAGCTTTCTGATCATAGTGGCCAAAATTTCATCACTTAAGATGCTCAACAATGTCAGACTTTTCCAAAACCCATAGAAAGACATCTGGATTTTTTGCTATTCCTTCTGGGTATCTGCTCTTGGCTTGCTACAAGGGCAGAAATGAGACATAGCTTAAGAGTTATGGGAAAAAAAACTTTCATCTCTGTCTGGGGGATCATGAAGGCTGTATCAGTGTGGAGTGGAAGAACAGGGTCTGGAGCACCAATGGCCCTCGACCAGAATGGTGAGTGCTGAGCTATCAGACCGGAGAGCACTGAGCTGTCATGCCTTACTAATGAAGCTTTGGAATGTTACCATCTTAGAAGAGGTATATGACTGCCTTTAACTGTGTCCTGTTTAAATCTGAGCCTGTATTTCAAACAAACATGATCTTGATTTAAAAACTGATGATGATGAAGGACCTCCCACAGCTGTGCTAGCAGTTACCTGTGCTTCTGAAAGCATGCACCTCATTTTTAATCTGACTTTATCCTACTTCAGCTTCCAGCCCTTTCCAGTGGCCACAGGAAAACTCCGTTGTGGTGCTGTATGAGGATTGCATGTAACCTGTTTGGGACCAGACTGTACCATGTGTGGTGAAGAGAGTTTGATCCTCAGATTGCTGTTTCAGTGTGGTAGGCTGTCCTGTGATAGCTAAGCAACCTGGTCTTGTTGAGTCTTCTATGTTAATGATGACAGGTGTTCACAAGGCAATTACGACAGAACTTTCTTGAAATTAAGACTAAATTGATTGTGGGTTCCAAGGATATGTGCCTGTTCCCTGTAGAGATATTGAATGCTTTCCTCCGGGGCATTGAAATATGTCAGCCATAAAAGATGGTTTGTTGTTGTGCCTTAGTTAGCTGTTCCTTGTGGTTAATGAACTCGAAGGTGGGATTCACAGACAGGGCTTTGCTGAAGGAATTTGGATATTGTTTGGCCATGTGTGCATGCAGTACCGTGTGGGACACCCAGCTGGTCCTTCCCACTTTCATGGCTCTTGCAGCCTTGGCATTGGTGAGGCTGTACCTTAAATACTATGTCCAGTTCTGGACTCCTCACTTCAAGAAAGACACAAAGGTTGAGATGCTAGAGTGTGTCTGAAGAAGAGTAACAGAGTTGGTGAAGGACCTAGAAAGTAAGACATGTGAGAAATGACCGAGGGGGCTGTGGTTGTTTAGTCTGGAGGAGGCTCATGGGAGACGTTATCACTCTACAGCTACCGGAAAGGAGGTTATAGCCATGTGCCCTGGGGAGGGAGTCATTCTCTTCTTCCAGGCAGCAAGTGATGGGACAAAAGGACATAGCCTCAGTCTGTGCCAGGGGAGGTCCAGATTGGACGTCAGGAAGAATTTCTGCACTGTAAGGGCTGTCGAGCATTAGAGTGGACTGCCCAGAGAAGTGGTCAAGTTGCCACCCCTGAGAGTGTTCAGGAAGTGACTGGATATAGTATACTTGGTATATTTGGTGCTATGATCATGTTGACAGGGTGGTGATCTGTCAAAGGTTGTACTGGAGGATCTTGAAGGTCTTTTCCAACCTTGCTGATTCTCTGATTCTTTGATGAGAGAGCAGCCAGCAGAGGAGGGTCTAATCACACCCTGGGCGGTGACTGAATAGAGGCAAGCCCATGTGCCTGGAGTGTCATCAGGCTGGTGCTGGGTCAAATCCCACTTGGGTGCCAGTGCGTCTCACCACCTTCATGTTCCTGGGGATGTTTTGTGCGTTAATGCTGTTGGCAAGGCAGAGGTGTGAAGATTTTCTCAGAAGTCAGTTGATGCCAGCACTGGATTACTGAAAGAGAGTGGGAGCCAAAGGACCCTCTGTGATTCTGAGTTTGGCGTCAAGACCACAAGGAAATGAGTGAAATGCCCTGTCCCTGCTTCACATGGGAATTGACGTAATGATGTTATGTGTACTGTTCTGGTGTGATGAATTACTTCAGCATATGGCATGATATGAGGATCTTGAGTCCATTTTTGCTCCAAGGTTTCAATTTATTTTATAAATTTATTTTATGAATTGATGAGTTTAATGATTAAACAATGTGTTTATTATATGACTTTATTGAAGTCCTTTTTTTGACATTCATGTGGCTCCTTACAGTTTGTGAACCAGTAGCCCATCAACCTATCGACTTGAGCAGTAGAAAATGCTCCCACTTAGTAATCTTGGTAACGTGCACAATGAATGCTGCAAAAACTGGACAACACAGGAATAAAACAAACTCAGAAAGAAGGAACATTGCCTTTTATACCTACTTCACCAAAATGGAAGCACAATAGGAGGAAAAAAAAATAAATTTATACAACCAACAGCTTTTAACCTTATTTATTTCACTTACTTTTTATGGCATCTGGGTGTGGTGAAATAGGCACCATCTGGCTGTGCATTTCATTAACCAGAAATTCATCTTCTCTGAGGTGCTCTGGGTAACCTGATCTTCACCAAGTATTGTCTCTTGACTCCATGTGATGGTAGTAGAAGTCACCCATGATGTAGATGAGAACTAGGACAGAGCTAATCATTAAGCAGAAACTAGCATTTCTTTGCTGTATTTGGATACATGCCAGGCAATCAATCTGTTATATTTTGATTTTCATAGGGGAGTCTTTTTTGCAAGAGAGATTAAGTAGAATGTAAGGTTCTTCTCTACAATTTGTGCATGATCTCCAAGATCTCTAACTTCCTTATTAGGAGATATTTTGTTTTGTTTCGTGATTTGTCTGTGTCTTTCACTGTGTTTGAGTGCGCTGTGTCCAAACGTGGGTTGATGTCTCTGAAAAGTTTTAAAGAGGTTTCTTAAGTAAGAGTATCTCTTTAGTAGCATCTCAGTCCTTACACTGCATAAGTGTTAGGTATGTAGATCAAGCGAAGGCGGATTAAAATGCAATACAGCAGAGAAATAAAGAAACAAATTGTAGTCCAGCTGAGATTTTAGGGTAGCCCTGGGAGAATGAAACTGTGCAAGCAACTCCTACTGCAAAGCCACCCAGTCTCTAGCTGAGGCTGAAAGGAAATTGGAACTGACATTTCAGCTCTGCCCCATGCACCAGATCTTTGGAGCTTGTGGCTAGAGAAGAGGTGGGCAGGACTCCTGAACTGCAGCCTGTGTCAATGCAGTGAAGACAAACCTTTAGCAACCCAGATTTAAAAGACACTTGAGTTCAAGTTAGATCATTGTGGGAGAATGGGATTTAGGCGGTCCATAAGGGAGACATGCCTTATGAGATAGAGGTTACTAGGCAGATTTTAACAAAAAAGTACTTACAAGGGAAATGGATTTTCTCTTTGCTTTGGAAAAAGTTAAAACATTTCTGCATTGTTTTATCATTGCTAATTTAGAATAGTTTAATGATTTTTGGAAGGCCATCAGCATTAGCCAGAACAGATGCTTATTTTTCCAGTGAACTACCATCCTTAATTTTGCATGAGAGATTTAATACAGACTATTGTTTGAGGCTTCAAGAAGACACAGTACTGCTTTAATGACTTTATCACAAATGAAAAAAAGACATTACATAAAAGATATCACATTGCCCTTTAACAAGGCTTCGTTATTATCTCCCCTACTGTGTAACAGGAGCTAGCATTGCTAATAAATTGGTAGAATTACTTCAGAAATGTGAATTTACTTAGCATTTAATATTCTCCAGTGACCTCTACAGCTTTAGATCTTTTGGTCTGCAGTAAAATCTTTGTCGGTTACCAGCTTCAGAAAAGGGTGTGAAGAAGGTGGTTTCACCCCATGAGGCTGGAGGTGGGGTATGTCAGCAGGAAAAAAAAAAAAATCTTTGGACATGAAAAAATCTATTTTAAGAAGTGATACTTGTCATTGTGAAAATGTACATAGGCTAGACTGGGCAGTGAATTTATTAGCTGGTGGCTCTTATCAAGATGTTAGGGTGGATTGGATTGACTGACTTCAGTGTGATACCTGAAAGTTGTCTTGGTCATTGCAGGATTTGGACCAGTCTCTGAAAACTGGTAAATGTGTCTGACTTAGATATGAAGAGTTGCACTTTCTCAGGTATTTGCTGAGTGGGGCCATAAGCTTTTGTTAAAAGGAGATATAAATGTGGGACTTATGTCTCATAATTAATCTTCAAATGCAAAGAATAATGAACAGCTAATTTTCATCAGTCTTTTTGTCTTCAAATCTGCAGTCTCATCTGTTCCTTTGCCTGCATTTTGTCCTCTCAAATTATTAGTGGAAGATTATATATCTTACTATGATTCTCCTCCTAATTCTTCTTGATCTGTCTCCATTCTAATCCCTTATCATGACTGAATTATGAAAAGAAATTACTAAAATGACAGAACCCTTTAACAAGCCAGTATTGTTCTCTGCGTCTTTCATCTCCAGCAAGATTATCTTGTTGTCTCCTATCTCAAGAATACCATTCATCCTTATGTTGTTATATACATAAACATGTTCTACCTCTGCCTGGGTAATAGTGACATAAATCTGTGTTATTTTTAAAGATTTCCAAAAATGCCCATTCAAATTCAGTTGAAAATAATCTCAACAGCACAACTTGCTTTGTGACTATATCGGTTACTGTTTCATGGTGATTCATTCAGCTTATGTATATTCTTTGTATTATTACTAGAAGGAGCACTTCCAGTATTTGCTATTTTAATTTTTGAATCTCTGCTTCATTGAATTTTTTTTCCTGAATTTCTTGATGTTAATCATGACTGATTTGTGGAAACAAACAGCATATATGCAGTGCATGTGTATCCGTCTCTTCTGCAAAGAAAGATTTTCTGTTGGTTTTCTTTATCTTGCAGTAGGTGACACTGAAGGAGCATTATTGAGATGTTAGAAAAACAGCTAGTATGATTCATTAGTTGCTTTACAGTGCCATAAATACAGAATATTCTTGTGAAAGAGATTAAGATCCTACCCCAAAACCAGTAAGGAATATAACTAACAGGGCATAATGCAAAGCCATATGAGAGATACCTAAGGAGATCCAGCTGTTTCTCAAGCCCTGCTTGAAGGTTATGTGTGCAGCCCAGAAGGGTACAAGACTACCTCAGAAGTGTGCATCACAGTTACATCAGTTGGATTAATTAGGTCAAGTGTAGCATCATGAGATGATAACTCCTAGTGCTGTTTCATGTTGAGTGGAAGCTTGAAGAATGAAGAATAAAAGGTAGACAACTCCTACAACTTTGCTGTCATCCTGGCATTCCTGCTGACGTTGGGAAGAGGAGGGTCAACTGATCACTACTCCAAGAAAAACCTAACCCAAAAGGAGAAAGGGAATGGCTCTATTTGTCCTGCAAGTCACAGTGTTAGGATATCTTCTATTCTATGGAGAGGGGAAAGGTGAGAAGAAGATTGTGGGTGATGCTTTTGACAAAGACCTGTAATAGGAGCTCTTGGAATGATTAGGATGTCCTCCCAAATTCCTCAAAAATGATCATCTTGTTACATGAGGATCAGCATGGCCAAGTCAGAAATGCTGATGCTCTCTCTGAGCCCTTTCCAATAACCGATGGTGTGAAATAAGGTTTTGTTCTCGCACCAATTCTATTCACAATCTTCTTCAACATGATGGTCCAAAGAGCAGATCTTGATGAAGAAAATGGCATCTACTTCCAGTATTGTACCGATAGAAGCCTTGTCGACCTAAGAAGGCTGAAGGCCCACACTAAGACCCTAAACCACCTTGTCCACGAGCTGCTTTTTGCTGATGATGCCACCTTCGTTGCCCATATAGAAACAGTTCTGCAGCGCTTAACATCCTGCTTTACAGAGGCTGCTGAGCTTTTTGGGCTGGAAGTCAACCTGAAGAACACAGAAGTTCTCTATCAACCTGCTCCTCCGGAAGTTTTCCACCACCCTCATATCACCATAGGCGAATCAGAGCTTAAGTCAGTCCAGCAGTTCACTTATCTGGGAAGCATCATTTCCTCAGATGGTGAGATTGACAAAGAGATTGACAACAGGTTAGCAAAGGCATACAGAGCTTTTGGAAAACTCCATAAAAGAGTCTGGC
>VXAU01001100.1:605824-685000 GCA_013399695.1 Formicarius rufipectus | reverse complement strand
CTTTCTGCTGTGCCTTTTGCAACAGGACTTGCCTATCTCGCATTGACCTTACCAGCCATCAGTGCTTGCAGCAAACATGGGTAAAACCCTCCCAAATCTTTGTTCGTGGTGTCTAGCCATGATGATGTAATAGGAGCTGGTGAACTGTGTCTGAAACTATATCCTGAAACATCCTTGCTACTTCTGGGACCCAAACTACCTACTTCGGGCATGTCTCTGCACTGCTGCATTGCTGAACATGGAGTATTTTCAGTATTTGACGTGTTCCTTACTCCTTTTGAAGTCAGTTCTTGTATAGAGAGCCAGGGGGTTTTACCATGGTTGTAGGTGTAGTTTCCTTATTTGGTGGTTTGTTTGGTCTCTCTTTTTTTCCTCCAGGGACCAGGCCCAAAAGTGCAACGGAAAGGTAACAGATTTAAGACTAATAGGAAATGATAGCTTAACCAGCTCAGTCAGCACACTTTCCAAGCAGTCTTTTTGCCAAATTAACTGAGATTGCAGTGAGAAAATGTAGGTGGGTTTGTAAGATGTATGATCCTGTCTGAAATTCACACTAAGAGAAGGATCCCAGATCCTCTGAGACTTAATTTACTGACCACTGTTTGCCATTGTTTTCCTTTCCTAGGCAGCTGAGTTGACTGTTAGAGAGCACAGCAGGGAATGTGCTCCTTACTCTGTCTGGTGTCATTTTTTGTATATATAGTAGGAACAGGGAGATTTTCAGTTGTGTTTAATGACTTAATTGTGTGAGGCACTCTACCAAAAAAGGGTAGTCCCTGGGTATCTTGGTATAATTAATCAGAAGTTTAGTCACTGTTTTAATGGCCATCTTCAGAAAAGAGTGATTGTGCATATTAGGAATTTAGCTAGCAGCAATTGTAAAGGAATGAGGTGGAGAAAGAGCTCTGCTCCAAACAGGTTATGTTTAGCCAACAGTGGTATGCACAAAAGAAATTTACCATATCTATAGTGATGGAAGGGCAGCAAGAAGATGATTTCACTTACTAGCAAACTAGATTTTATGAAGATATATTTGGTAGAGGAAAAGGGAAATATTTTATCTGCAAGACTGGACAATGTTTCAAAGAGAATGTGTGATATTACCCAGAAATTAACATAGCTTAATATCGCTTCTGTAGAAAAATCAGTTACACAATATATCATATGTCAAATACATGAAATTAGAAGTTTTGTGTGCATATATGGACTGAAAAAATGATGTTGGCTTTGGGAGCAGGAAGGTCAACCCTTTGATTTGAGCATTGTGTGGAAATGCATCGTGAGATTATAGTTTTGTTGTCTTCTATCCGCAGTCAATTATTTTTAAGCTCACCTTCAAGCCAGTCTGTGTTTTAGATGATGTATGACCTCTCAGCTCTCTCTCCTAGCAGAGTTTTTGATGGGAATCTCCTTGAAGATTTATTCAGCATAAAGAAAAACAAGCATGTTACATCCAAGCCATATATCTGTTGGTTACTATGACTTTCTGAATACATGTTTTAGATTGGAAATTGATTCTTTTTTCAAAGTGTGAAGGGTCAGCATTTCCATTACTGCACTAGCAAAATAGTTGAAAATGTAACAAACAAACAGAAGGAAGTAAAATTTTGAACTCTCCAGATACCTACAATTAATGTAATTCCTCCTGATAACCCCAGTTCCAGTGACTCTTGTGTGTGCGCCATGTTTATTTTCTTGTGGGAATCCAGTATTCACAGTTTACCTGTAATTTTGCCTGAGTTTGCAATCCTAATTGAGCTAGTCAGGTATCGGTTTCGCTCTTCTACATCCTGCCAGAAAAGTATTAATGCTGTAGTCACAGAAGCTCAGAGCATGCTATGCCATATATCAGTGGGTATACAGCACTGCATTCTAAAATCCTGTTGCACTTCTGCCTTGAATCTCATCACAGGTCTCTGTTGTTTCATGTCACAGTGCAGTGCAATTCTAAGATGTAGTAAGTGTGCATTTTAGACATCATGCAAAACAATTGTCGGCATATGAAAAGCAGTTACTCTTCCCATCTGGTGACTTAGCTGATAGGGCATCTAAAGTTCAATTCAGGTTGCTACAGCAGTGAAATTAATTAGTTTACAAGCATAGTCCCTCTGTTTTATTAAGAAACCGAGAAGAGTGAGTTGCATAGTCCTGCTTATATTAACAAGAAAGCTACCTTGAATTATCTCACATTTACCTCCATCTGTGATTATATATATATATGAATGGGTAGTGCTGACCTGCTTATGCACAGTAGCTTCTTTGTGGTTTAGAGTTTCTTATTTAAAATGTTTTCCATTGAAACATCTCTGTGAAATAATTCTGAATCAAAAAAATCTTTATTTCTGTAGAAGAAAAGTTATTAGTTATATTTCTTCATCTTCTACTCACCAGTGAGTTTAAATGGAATTTTTTTGCTTGTTTTAGTGCTCATTAGGGAAGTCAGTTAATTATGACAGTCTGTATTTTGTTCAGCAGGGCATGTTGGTATGATCAGAATGAAAGAGAAATGGAAGTGACTGGGCTATTGTCCGTTCTCTTTGTTTTAGCTCAGGGTGAAATGAAATCTTCTGTATTCTCAGTTGGGTAATGGCTGTCCTTTGTTTCTTTAAGGACACTTGAAGTGAGAAGTATTGTGTAAGTGTGCATTGTTATTATATTTTTAATATGTCAGCTAACCTAAGAAAAATAAGTATAAGCCAATATAAATCATTTGCAGTATCACAGAACACTTCATCAGCATGAGATGAATGCCCTTATGATAGTACCAAAATTATTTTAATCCTTATTGTTTATTATGAGAAAGGATTCCATCTAGTTTTCACTTGTTTGTTCATGTTCTCTTGGCTTTTATTTTCTATTGGAGATTGCCTTATAAATGGTCTTTTTAGTGTATATTTTACTTTTGTTCTGTATCCTGATGGGGAAGTACTGAAAGAGCTGTATATAATTTTTTAATATCATTGGCCTTTTTCCTTATTTCTCCCTGTGGAGATGAGCCCTTACATAAATTTCTGTAAGGTTTCTATTTTCTTGAATTTTTTTCTTTTTTGATTTTTTTTAATGTTTTTTAAATTCCTTTTTTTTCACAATTTCCCCCACCCACCCCTGTTTCACAATAGGAGGATGAGCATTTAATAAATGGTTATTTAGGGGACATCTACTTTCACAAACATCCTTTTACAGATGTTGTCATTGCTTGGTTGCATCACTTAAACACACCAGAAAACCACAGGAAACACAAGTGAAAAAAACCAGCAGCAATAAAAGGTGGTGTTTGTCCTCCCCTGCCTGCGCAGGTCGCTGTTCATGCTTGCCATTGGCCAAGGATGGAGCCCAAACAGGTAAGGATGGTAAGATCCAGCTCATGGCGGTAGGCAGGGAACAGGAAAGAGGAGAGGTGCTGTTGATGCCATGGAGGAAGAGCAGGTGGTCTTCCCAACTGAGACTTGTTCTTGGACAGATTGATGTCCCCAGCCCTGTCTCCTCCAAATAGCTCCATTGCCCTTGTTTCTGGGGGTGACACCAGCCTTGCAGATGTCACGTGCATCCTGCTTCCTTTGGCTCTGTTGGCATTTGTAGCTCATTTCCGACTTTCATAGTATACACTAGAGATCAATATTGATACCAAGACTGACTCTGGCTTTGATCATCTTCTGCGACACTCTATGTGCATCTTATGTTGTTGTTGTAGGTGAGTTATTGGAAATTCCATAGCAGTCATGTTGGCTTGTCCTTGGAAGACAGCAGCATTAACCTCTCCTGTCAGGGTCACAGACATGCTTGGTTATATCTTTAATATTGTAAGTGTCCTTCCACAACATTTTTCACTGTCATTGATAGCTTTATGCGAGATAGATGGTTTTGATATAGCGTGGCTTGGTAGTTCTCAAGTACTGGATACCTGGTGACTCCGAATGTTTTCTTGCTCACTTTGCTGCTGGATTTTTGTGGTGATCTTGCTCTTTTAATTCTTAAGAGCTCTTTGTGAACAGGAAGGTATAAAATTATGAAAGATCAGTTGAGGGCTTCTGTTTTGCACTGTGAGATGGAATTCTTGGGGAAGAGGGACAGCTGTTGATTGAAAAAGGCAAAATAAGATTGGGTACCATTGGCAATCTCAAATGCATTATCCTCGGTGAATCCAAGCTGACTCTTCCCACTCAATCTTCTCTTTCACAGTGCCCAGACCCAAAAGTCTTTTTCTGGGGCACTCATTCTGTGATTTTAACATGGACCAAAGTAGTGCCTCAGATAACCCTTCTGGACTTCTCTGAAGGGTAGTGTACCATTTGTTTTCTTCTAATTATCAGGTATCTCTCATGGTTTCTAGCACCTTTGACACACAGTAGAGAAAGGTGCTAGAAGGCTTATCAGTGAGCTGTCCCACCTGTGCATGGAGCCATGTGGGACCCATGGGCTTGTTTAGTCCATTTTATTCTCAGGTAATTCCTAGGATTTAGTCTTTGTTCATGACTGGTGTTTTTTCACCTTGAACCCTGTTTGTAAGCATCAAGGCGTGCTGGTGAAGGCTCATGCAGAGAAGACAGTGGCATACTTTGGCCCTGCTGGTGTTCATTGTCAATAACTCACCCTTTTCAGCCACCAACCCACATTTTCCTTATTTGTCCTTTTACTGCTGATGTAGTGGTAGAAGTTCTTGTTGCATTTGATATTCTCTGCAAATCTGAACTCCAGATGGGCTTTGGCTTTCCCAACACTACCCTTGCACACCTGTGTAATATTTCTGTGTTCATCCTTTGCTTGCTCCTCCTGCTATACTGCCTCTTAGTGCTGCAGTTCCATCATGTGTTTCATGCCAAACCAGTCTCCTGGTGCTTCCAGCTTCTTCTGAGTGGTTACATGCACTAGTCTTGCGCTTTGATGTTCTTAAAGATCTTTCAGTTCTCCTGTGTTCTTTGACCCTTTTAGAGATACCTCCCATGGGATTCCACTTAGTTCTCTGAAAATTTCTGTTCTCCTATAGCTGAAGGTCTCAATTGTTTTGGGCTAGGTGTTTGTTTCTATCATTCTTTCCTCAGGTTCTCAAACTCTGTTGCTTAAAGGCTGTTACACCAAAGTTACCACTGATTACCATAGCTTCACCTATTCTTCCTTCCACACAGAGTGTGGTAATTTTGGTTTTTCCATATGGGATGTTATGAGGACACTGAAGTGACTGCAGGGTATCTAATGAAAGGTTCTTCTCACCCATACTGAGGTAGCTCATAGCATGTACTTACGGAAAGTACAAGCAAAAAGCAAGCGTACAGCAGTACTTCCCTGGTATCTGTCAGTGTGTAGACTGGGGACCACATGAGCAGAAGTTGACCTTTAGTATTACAAGTTTTCACTGCTCTTTGAGCTCCATGGAGAGTTTCCTGATAACCATAGACTGGTGTAGGCTTTGACCTGTAAAAGCTATCTTGCACCTCCTTACTGCCATCCTAAGACTACAGTAAGAGCTTAATATGATATACTTGGTGGCAATAAGGACATTTCCTATGACAGACTCTTGACTTATTTTCCCATTGGTCATAGTGGAACAGAATTGTGGATTTTGAGAGTCCATATGACGAGGTTTCTGGAAGTCATGGTGTTGAGAACATTATGATGCACAAAAGATTTTGGTTTTTTTCCATTAGGTTATTGTGGAACAGTGCTGTGTGATAACTTCACGGTACTATAAACCTTAGGTTTAACAGGGTACTTAGGGCTTTTATACTAATATATTGGTAGATTTTTGAATAAGAAGCAGATAAAGTATTAGTGGTACTGAGAGCTTTCAACAACAACCCAGAAAAAAGGTGGAAGTACTGCTGGTCTGGGCTATGATTTTTAAGGCAAAACATCAGTTTGGGAAGCTCCTGTCCACTACTAAGTCTTCTGTGATTGTGGCAGTTCAGATGTGTGCAGGAATGTGCTGTAAACCAGAAAAATGAAAATGGAGAGGGGGGAAGAGTAAAACACCTTTAAGAGCTTATTTTTTTTTCCTCTGTATTCTGGTTATTTCACAGATATCTGTGCAGGTGTTAGGTATAAACTGATTAAAGTGTTAGATCTGCAACGTCCACATTTCTGTGTAGTCTGAAGAGTAAAACATGCTGTGCAAACGTGGCACAAAAACCATTATTGATTTTCATGATAAAAACTTCTAAAATAGCATGTAAAAATAGAATAGGAGCCAAAACATCCCAGTTGACTTCTGAATAGTAGCAGTTGTTACAGAATAAACTAAAAAATCTGGTAAGGAAATGTAGGTATTACATCTGCTTGTAAAGCAGTTTATTTTGTCTGGCTTGTTGAATCTTGACTTTGTGTCCTTTGTTGCTGTACATGATAGTTTTCATGGATGGATTTATGCTGGACAACTTTTCTGGAACATATATACTCAGCTCTTTTTTATTTTTTTAATTTTTTTCCCCTGAATAACCCTTCATAGTATTGATGGGGTAAAGAGACGATTTAAGACAGCTGTTAACATAAGTATGTATGTTGTTAGTATTGAATACCCAAACATTAATGTATTCTTAGGTTAAAGTTTCCTAAATACTTCTAGCCTAAGAAGATGACTCCTTGAGTTTCGTCACAGTTTCGTGGCATCCATTGTGACCTTATTGTTTACAGAAAAGAATCAAATATTTATGAAAGGTTGAACAACAAAAGAGCTGCCTTGTCTGAAAATTCTGTAGCTTTAAATGGATTATGGAGAAACACTTACAGCTTCCCTTAAAGTGCGATTTGCAAGTTCCTGTCTGCAAACCTCAAGTTGAAAAGAGACAAAACAGTGCTCAGAGTATCATAGAGTCACTGTGACCGGAAAAGATCTCCGAGATCAAGTCTAATCTTTGACCTAATACCAAGTGCACTAAACTACATTGCGAACTGCCGCATCTTGTTTTTTGAACATTTCCAGGGATGATGACTCCGCTACTTCTCTGGGGCACCTGTTCCAATGAAGAAATTTTTCCTGATATCCAACCTGATGAAGTAAATCCAAGTCATACATGCAGAGTATGAAATACCTGGTCCACAGTGGAAAGCATACTGTGGATTTGTTCTTAAAAGGTACTGAATATTAAGCATTCCACAGAGAATATAAATATCAGCTTATTTTTAAGAACAGAACGACTTCTGTTACTTCCTCACGGCACCAGCTCAGGGCCAGGATACCATGGAGGAACCTTAAATCTATGAAAACTGCTACTGTAATCTCTACAAGTGTTTAAAAGTCAAGAAATCAACTAGATTAAATGTCCTTTCCTTTTAAGGAAGATTAATGTATTACATGTTAGGTATGATGCCTCTTAGTTTTATTTAAACTCTACTATTAAACTAATTTCCAAAGCATCCTACAACAAGGAATGTTTTTGTGAAGTAGTGAATCTTAATATTCTTTTTGGACTAATTTTATTCATATCAAATGCAGGGATGAAGTGTATATGAGACAGTTTCTTTATTGTGTACTCTGATTTTTTTCTTGCTTTCATTCAAATGATTTTTAGAACCATAGAATCTCTAAAAAGGTGAATGTTTTTGTTGTTATCCGTTAGTTAACAGTGCAAATTAGGTCAGCAAATGTGTGTGTGCTATGCTAAGCTAACTTTCTGTTTAAAAATTTTGTAATTACATTACATGGATTTGCCTTACTCATTTTAAAATAAAGGAAAAATCCTTTTCTCCCAAACAGGATTTTTTTCTAAAAGATGCATGACAGAGGTCAGTAACTGAGCCCTGGCAATTTCTCCTGTGTGTTTAGGAGTTGTTGTTTATATCAAGCATGTGTTCCTGAACCACAGCTCAATCCCCAGCTCCACTGCAGAACTTGTTTGCCAGGGAACAGGATGACCATGCACACCTGTGGATGCCAGATGAAATTTAATTAAAAGCCCACATGAAGGAGTAGGGTATAGGCAGTAATGGCGTGAAAGGGTGAAGAGGGGCCAGCGATGCTCTCAGTCCTCAGCAGCTGAAAGAATGCAGAGGGGTAGAAATTAGTGGTGGGAATATGTTGTCATGCCAACCAAGCAATTTCTTTAACAGGAGGAAACTGGTAATGAATAACTGCTGAGTGGGAACTTCAAGAAGAAAACATGCCATTGTGAAAAACCTAAAGGTTACATTTTTGTTAATCGACCTTCACCATCCCCCCTATAAATCCTGCACTGGCAATCTGTCTGTCGGAGCTTCCTGCCATCCTGTACCAGACCCTGCTGTGCCCATCTGCTAATCTGGGAAGTGCTTGCCTGTGTTGTGGTGATGGGTACCAGTCCTGAGCCTGCCTGCAGCTGCAGGCTGACCTGAGCATGGATCGTTTGTCAAGCAGCTGTGAAAGCCAGATGTAGGTTTCACAAGTCTGTCTCCCCTAGAAGCTGTTTGGGGTGCTCCCTTCAATCATGGACTAGCATATTTAATTTTTGTCTTCCCTGTCTCTTCTAACTCAGTGTCAAAACTCTGCAAAGAACTGGCATTTAAAAAAAAAACAAAAACGTATTTCTAAACTCTCATTAGCCATGTCCCTTGCAAGCTGGACAAGTGCTATTTGCATTTGATCTGTAGCTCTGTAAAACCTTCTGATTTTAAAAAAAGAAGGGAAAAAAAAGCCATTGAAACTTTATCTGAAATGTTGTCTCTTCCCCCCCCTTTAATGTCTTACCTCATGCATTACAGGACTGAGTAGTACAAGACAGTTGCATTGCTTTACCTCCAGTTCCTTTAAAGCACTGTTCAGATTGGATTGTGATCTGTGTTTGGATCAGTGCTCTTACCCGTTTGGGTTTGTACACTTAAGGTGTGAGCCACCTCTGGGATCAGAAAATGCCAAATGTGTTACTATGGATTATCTTTGGATAAATTTGGCCCTGCTGAGTTTTGAGCTGCTGCAGCTAGGCTGTTGCTGGGCCCTGGCATGGCCAGATATCATAGAATCATAGGATGGTTTGGGTTGCAAGGTACTTAGTTTCAGCCCCCCTGCCATGGACAGGAACACCTTCCACTAGGTCATGTTCCTCAGAGCCCCATCCATCTTGACCTGGAACAAATAGGTGTCCTGTGCACCTTGTGCTGGTGGCTTGTCCTCCTCTGCTGCCTCCTCTCAATTCCCTTGTCTTTCTGTTGCATACACACAAACTTCCACTTCCTGTGCTTGTGTTTTAAATGATGATCTCTGCGTTTTTGGGTGGGGTGGGGAGCTTTAGCAAACTGGCCAAATGCAAGACTGTGCTCACCATTCTTAGCAAGATTTAATAATCCTTGTAATAATAATCTAACCATTAGTTGTAAGGGAAGCTAGGTCAGGCATGGGAAGAGGTTCTCCCATTCCTTTGATCTTCCCACCTCCTCTTTTCCCCAGCTCCTCCATTGCCATCCCTTAACTGATGCTGGTACCTTTGGGATCACTCAGTGCACCAGTTCAAGCTTAACAGTCTGACATAAAAGTAGCCTGGATGGGGGGAAAAACCCAACAAAATTTTGGCTTTCTGAGGAGTCAAGCAAATGCCAAAGCAGACTGAAAGCAGAGCGGGCATGCAGGGAAAGGAAGGAGTACTGCCCTAATTCATGGATTGTGCTTCAAGTCATGCTATGTGGATGAAACCTGCTGCTTAGGCTTTACCATGCAGTTTGCAGGCGCTAAGCAAATGAACAAGGAAGGCATTTTGACTCCAGCTAACAACAGCTAAGTGACATTACATGAAATGATGGAGCTACATGACAGCACAGCCTGCCCTTTTTAGGCTGATAGAGTTTTCCCTGCAACTCTTTTGTCTGGTGGAATATGCTGTGTGGTTGTTGTTGGTTTGTTTTTTTAAAAACCCTGTTTTTCTGAGCATGAGGGATTGCATGACAGCAGTTTTCAAGCACCGTGCAGAGGTGTATCTGAGGCTCATCCTTTATAGCACCTCTTTGTAATCTGTGCTGTTTCTGGTAGTGAGGTATACTAACCTTTTGAGCCACAGAAGGATCGAGGCCTTTATGAGGGTGATGTATCTGCCTACTAGAAATCTTTGGAACATGTTATACAAACAAACAAAAAAAGGCACAAAAAATTAAAGATGTAGTGGCAGAGATCTCTTAAGATTTATTGCATCATTATCTCATATGAAACAGTAAGATTGTCCTGGCATGACTGAGCAAGAACAATGGTGTGAGAGTATCATTATTTATTTTGTCATCTTGCTGATTGCCCCTAGACCTCTCCAGGAGCCAAGGCACCCTCCCCCCCTGCCATTGTTGTTTCAAATACAGTAATTTCAAGGAGGGAAGCTTGATCTACATCTTGTTACCTTCAGTATATTCCATAGATAGGATGTGTTCATCTGTGAGATAGCAAGACTCTGTAAGTGGGAATGGTTTTTCCCCCTGGCCTTTGTTTGCTTCCATAAAACTTGACAGAAAAGTCCCTGAGCAGATGACTTGCATGTTTATACTGAAGAAACATAAAGACTGATACCTTTCCTTACTGACCTAGAGGAAAAGCAAACTCCATACAATATATATCCTCTATTCTGAGTATAATGAACCAGTAGTTACTGCTCTCTGTAGGAAAACAGGAGATTGCACACTTCAAGATACAGCCCATGACATGATTCTGTTTTCATCCATAGTCGTAGGTTTGTTTTTTAGGAGCATTATTAAAGAGTAATAATACAGTGTTAATGAAATTCAAGAACTGTCTGGATGCAGTCCCGTGCCATGTGCTCTAGGAGAACGGTGTTTAAGCAGGGAGGTTGAGCCACATGACCCACTGTGGTCCCTTCCAGTGTTATCCATTCTGTGATTCTGTAATCTTAGTATTCATCCCGAGAAAGGAACCTGAAATTAATAAACTCCCCATTTTTGTAAAAGGAGCTTCATAACCTGGATGTGATGCACCAATCATGAAATTGCAATGTTGTAACTTGGACAGAGCCTAGTTGTAGTGAAATGGCTTAAAAATGAAGGTCACGGGCAAATAGCAGAAGGTATTTGACAAAACGAGCATTTGACATTCAGTGATCAATATGGATAATACTTTCATTAGTTGGACACTCTTACTGTTCCGTACAGCATAAAGGTTTTGAAGCATTTGCAGCATTCAGAAGTTTCAGTATGTGCATAAAACTGTTCTCAGTATGTATTTCTTGTTCTCAGTATTTTGTTTATCTATAGCACTTTGTGTATTTCTAGAGATGATTCTTAAAATTCACTTACCAGTTTGCTCTCGGCAAAAAGTGCCTAAACTGAGGCTTTCAAAAAAACCCCCTCTTGCTGTGAGATGCCGATAAACATATTCACTATGGTCCAGCTTCAGTCAAAGGCTCAGTCTGATTTTGAATTCAGAGTTCATCTCCTTCCAAGTAAATTATCTAGTTCACTGCTACCCGCCACTTCAAACCTGACCTTGAGGAAGTAAAAAAACTTCTCATCATTCTCATAAGCTTAGGGACGGGAATCAAAAAGAAGGTTGGGCTCTACCAGGTCCAGGAAAGCACTCCTGTCATGAATGCCCTGAACATCTTAATCTGGTCAGATGTTAGCTGGAGGACCTTATCTGAGTTCAGTTGTCAAGAAAGAATGTATGGAGGAGAGTTTATCTGGGCTAACCAGCCTCTAAGTCAGTAACAAATTATTAGATAAAAAACAGCTGTTTCCATTGTGACCTGATAAGAAAAAGGAAGTCTGTGCCTTTTGCAAAACCCAGGTATTTCTTGTTTTGCTCTTTTTGGGAAGTGAGGTGAGTGCTACCCTAGATGATGTTCAAATGAACTTTGTGTCCCTAATAGGAAAAACTGGCTTTTTATCTAATGTGTGTAGTTTTATCTTTACTGTGTTGCACTCACCGTGTGTTCATGTTTCCTCAGCCTAAAAATCGTGCTCAATATCCAGTCGTCAACCCTGTGTATTTCAACACTCTTATTAAATCCAAGTGCAGCTCTTGTCTTTTGTAAATACTTTGCAACCTGTTCATTAGATTTCTATCCAAATGGCATCTGACTGAGTATACAACATGACATTTTGAGTGGTTCTATCCACTGAAGGAGCTAAGTTGATGCTTAACCTTTGTTCTGTGGATATGCAATGAAACATACTGTGCATTAAAGCAGTTTATGGTTCCAGTCTGGTTGTGTGGAATGAGGTGATAGCAGTGATGGACTGATGTATTCAGAATCACTATAACCATCATGGCAAGTCAAGCCAGAGGTCTGTGTGGTCACACACTCCAGCAGGATCTCCAACAGGTGAGGAAAACAGAAAAGATGAAAAAGGTCAGTGTTGTGTGGTCCTTCCTTGGACATAACTTTGATCAGTCAGCAGTTTTTAGGGGATTTTAAACCCATTGCTATACTCAGACCTTTGTGTTTAATAGCCACTAATGAACGCTTCCCAGTAAAACTGTTAAATCCAATTTTAGCTCATTTATCTTTCTGATTTCCAGAACACCTGTGGCAATGTGGTGATAAATGCAGTCTGCTTATTTTCAGTTATTATTTAGCTGTTGTCTGCCAATTGGTTTTGTTCTTATGTTGTGAAGAACACTTTCCATGTTGATCGGGATTTTGATGTTTATCATAGGACTTCAGTTGTCATTTTCCAAAACCAAAGCATGTTATCTGTTGTATATATTGTAGAATTTTAATTTCTCAGATCATCCTCCTAGCCCTTTTTTGGACAGGAAAGTCCTCAGCGTAAGTGAAGTTCATTCTTGAAAGATAGGAACTCTTTACCGTTTTGCCTGTGTCTGTCTTCCATGCAGCATTTAAAAGAATGTGTAATAAATCTTACCCATCTTCTTAAAGGAAATGTTTTGTTTCCCAAGAGAGCTGCTGTAATATAACCCATTACCTCTAGAACAGCCACATTTACATGTGTGTCCAATTTATGGGTCATCATTGTAATGCATGGTAAGGGTTAGTTTTCACATACACATTTTGTGTTACTACCTTGTCACTCAGTATTTCAAGTTTGTTCTACAAGTTCTTTGTTGATGCATATCTGATTAAACAAATTAAGGATAGTCTCTGAAATGTTATGTAAAAAGCAAAAGTGCCATATGTAAAGAGTTCTTTAAAGGGCCAAGAATACTGCATATAAAGTAAGATGACCTTTAGTGCCAATCTCTTGATTTAATTAGCATTAGTCTTCTCACTTAAAACAACTTCTGTATGTCAAGTGGCAAGTTCTTTCTTGGCATGGTTCTACTGAATGCGAAGCCCTCTTTGCCTCAACAGTGTAACTCTGCACTTCAGAAATAAGAGGATTATATGTTTTATATATGGAAAATGCTAGTTGGTTTAGTGGTTACTTTAAATGCGTGTCCTGTTTTTTGCAAAGATATTGTTTGCAAAACCAGTGACAACTACCAGAGACCATTTGCTGTACGGCTAAATGCTACTAGATTTGCTATCTCATTGTTTTTAATTGGAACTGTATTGAACTTAAGATCTGCAAAGATCTTAGTTTGTCTTTCAATTAAAAAATTATACTACTTTTCCTGACCTGCTTACTGTGCCTGCTGTTCATCAGGGATCATTTGGATGTAATACAGCTTAAATTAAATCTTAAGAGTTTTCACTGTTACTCAGCGTTTGTCTTGAACTTCTTCAGCTTCTGAAGTGTCGCTCTTCTTTTCTTCCACCCAAAGTTTATCATTAGCTGTATTGCTTGATCTGCTTTGGGCCCACTTAGTTCGGTGGATGTGTTTTTCACATCTGTGGAGCCTCACCCCTGTGACACTTTCATGTGGGGGAGGATTTCTGGAGAGGGAAGCTGACAGGACAAGTAGCATATGTCTCCTCTGCCCTGCCAGGAACAGAAGTTGGAGTTCATGGAGGCACAGGGTCCTCTACTCTGCAGTCTGGGCTTCCCATAGTATTGAGGCCTGACTAGTGGGTCTGTACAGCAGTGCATTCAGTAAACCTTGAAGTTGGATTGTGTCTTCTATAACATAAATATGAAACCTTTAATACTACTTGAAGTGGTTTTCCAGTGGAAACAGAGCATCAGTAATTGGTGACAGTGGGCTAACAAGTACAGCCTGTTATCTTGTTCAGTGATGACTGTTCAACAGGAACACCAAGTGAATGGAGAGCTTTGCGCAAATGCTGGTGTACAATCACATAAATTAAACGCACAGGAAAAACATTTTAGGGACAAGGGTACAATGAAGTCATCTGTGCATGGTCCTGCTGATCCCAGCAGGGTTACTCACAGAAGACACCACTGAATTGAGTTGATTACGCAGAACTCTGACCTCTTGGGCAGATGTCAGTGTCCTTTTTATGTTGCCCTCAGGCCCCCACATCATTTCATCATCATCACCATCCCATAGCATAAGCCAGTACTGCTGCCAGCCTGCAGTGCCCTCCCACTTGTCTTCTCATTGATCCCAAGCTCCTTCTTCATTTCCAAGAGAGTGTTCCTAGTGCATCAGATTGAAGAACAGATATACAATAAAAATGAATAATTTTTTGGTAGGAAGACATGATTTTCAATTTGCTATTTCCCTGGTGCTGCTGTGCAAGTCCCTATGGCAGTATGAGAGGGAAGCTGAGGGCAGGATGGAGTTGAGGTTACTGCCTCTTGTTACATCAGGTATTAATGCGAGTTTGCATTGGTGTAATGCAAATGCAACTCTTAGTTAGAAAGACCAAGATGATGAGTTAATTCCTTGGCCGACGGTACCTAGGCCATTTGTTGTTACTATGTGAAGATATTCAGCCTGAAGGTCTAGTATTTATTATTTTACAGTTTGCATAAAAAAACATATCCCTTTGCTTACTCTTTTTAAGAGGTTTTTTGTTGGTGATTTTTTTCCCTCCCCCTCATTGGAAGGAATAAGATCAAGCAGAAATAAAAGATGGGAAAAAAAAAGATAAATTCTTGTCTTTTATTATGAAAATAGATGATTTAAATTGTTGACTGAACTCAGTGTAACTTCTGAGTGACAATCCACAGGTTTTCTGGTATCTGTGCATAGATTTCCACAGATTTATGTGAGTTGGTAGTTCGAAAACAGAATGTAAATTGCTGTTCACATGCTGGACAGTCTGATAAAAATACTTTCTTTTTAATTTTGTATTTATAAGGTATTAGAGAAGTATAGAAAAAATACAGGAAAATATTTTTTGTTACAGTTTTCTTTTTCTGAGAAACTCCACTTTCTTTTTGTTGACAGGTGTGGTTCATACTGTGTAAGCACCAGCAGCCTTAGCTTTGTATTTCCTGTAATTGTCTTTAAATATATTTTTCATGAATTTCAAATTATGTCATTCAGTTCATGCTTAAGAGATTGCCTGTGCTGCTTCGGGCAGCAAGCTTGATGACTACCTTCAAAAGTCTGTCATTAGGTATTTGACAAAAATCAGTGTCGCAATTGAAACCATTAGGGAAAACTTCTAATGGATTTTCTGTTTAAAAATTACGGACAGTATCAGATACTGTCATAGTAAGGAACATCTTCAGTTATATCCTGTGTATTTTAGAGAAGTAGTCAGAATGCTGTTGTTAATTATGAATAAAAAATAACTTTCAAGCTTGGATCCCTCACTCTCTTCTTAACACCAATAATTCATGTCTTAGCAAGGGTTAATTTCTCGTTTCATTTATGTGAAATAAGTAAATTGAATACCATGCACTTGGCTCTGTAGGCGTATTTTGGATGAGATCTTAAAAACTGAGATTCTGTTTATTCTGTGTGGGTGTTAAAGATGGCCGTGTTATGCTATATGCTGTTGGCAGCTTGCTTAATATCATCCACCCTTTGAGATGACTACATTTCTGTAGTGTTATGTGTACATAGTTGCAAAGTATTTTGGGATCCTTCAGAGCAAAAGGTCCTCCATGTGAGTGTCTGTTGTACATATTTATTGTGCCTGTCGCTCTAGCGTTCCACACCATTTGTTATTGCTGTTTATTGCATTCATGGTTGTTACTGTGTTAATCACACAGTCTCAGAAAGTAATCATCTGTTTAATATTTTAAGCTTGCACAACTTAAGTTTCATCCAGATTTTTATAGTGATGTGAAAGAAAATTCAGTTGTGGTCACTAGCCTTCAGAAAGCTCATTAGTGATTACTGGGAGCCCTGACTTAACCCAGTTGCTGTTGCAAGTTGCACATATTAAGGAATCAATGGAATAAAAGCTATGTAATATCAGGCAAATACTCAGTTTGCCTGGAAGTCCAGGAATTTACCCTTTTGTGTAGCATTTGTGACTCCTTCTCCTTTGCAATTCCTTGAAGTCAGACATAATTATAATTTATAATAATCCGATTGGGGTGAGTTAGTCCATAATTTGTACTAATACCCAAAGAAAAGCATAATGATAGGTTAATACGGAGGTAATGTGTGAAGCTAAAGACAGCTTGGCCTGAAGATATTTCCATGGCAACGGAAAGGTCCCTACAGATGTCTTCCTTCTGAACCTGATGCTGTTTATTAAAGGCTGGCTATAGTACAATCTGTAATTATCATTAGGTAAAGAAAGGTTGTGAACGTGGGTGCGCTGCTTGGCTGATGCTCTCTGACTGATTTGTTTAGTGCAGTTTTGAAATACAGTTAGAAAAGAATATTAAAAACCTGAGATGATTTAGCAGTTTCTCTCTGAAGGTAAACTGAGACTTAATTTGAGACTGTTGGCTAATCCAAGAGTGAAGGATCTGAATAAGGGTATTGGAAGGATAGGGAGAAATGTTTTTGAACTCTTTCAGCAGTATGATTATTAAAGTTAAAAGAACATTAAAAGCATGCTGGACAAATTAAAAACTGCAGAGCTGCAGATAATAAGGGAAGTAATGCACAACAAAATACAGTTTTATAAATAGCAAAAAACTTCTGTAAGTAAAGGGTGACAAAGGGTCTAAAGGAAAAGGTGGAAAAATAATGGATGGCAGAAGAAGATGGGATACTAATCTACCTGTATTCTGTCTCTATGAAGAAAATTGGTTGGGATCACCTATGTAGCACTGTTGAAGCTAACAGCAAGCTGGAAGGAACATGGGGCAGAAAAAGGAATGGACAGGTTAAAGAATTCTTTCACGAGTTAGAAGTGTTCAGGTTTGTAAGCTTAATGTGGAGTTTATTCTGTTCTACCCAAGCAACTAATTGAAGCAGTTTTGAATCTGTGAGCAGTTACCTTGTTAAAACCGTAAAGGACAGGTAAGATCCCAGATGAGGGCACACAGAGAATGTATTCTTAAAAGAGAGAAATAAAGAAGGTCTTGTGATTGCAGACGAGTCAAACAAATTCGGCACAATGAAAGATGCTCAAATATGTAACTCTTCAAAAGCAAGTGGTCAAGAATAAGTGTAAGCTGGGCATTTTAATGACAGTTTTGTAACAAAGCTCATAGAATTTAAGTCTTCTAATTGGTTACAGTATTGAGGACAAAAACAAGTGTAAGGATGGAATGTAGTGAGCTTGTGAAATGGATTTTATTAAATGATTGCTTGATATAGTGATTTGGTGACACTGAAGCTCAGCTGGGATGGAGGAACAATCCAAGTGTTTCTTTTCAGCTTAAGTAAGGCTTTGATTAGAATCATATTCAACATCTCAGAAACAATTTGGGGGTTTATCATGTATGTAAAATGACTATGTGAATGAATACAGACATCCTCAAGCTATGTGGATGACCATAAACAGATTAAATGGTCCTAATTATATGGTGAAGGAGAGATCTTGTGGGGTTATAAACTTACAGATGGTAGGATGCAGTTGAAAATAACAACAGGGTCACAGGGTAGTTGGGACAGGCAGGCACTTCAGGATATGGTCTGGCCCAGCACTCTAATCAAGCAGGACCACTCAGAGCAGACTGTGCCCAGTCTGTATTTGCATACCTCCAAGGATGGAGGTTCCACAGCCTTTTTGGGCAACTTAGTCTAGTGTTTGAAAATCCTCATAATACAGAAATTTCTTCTCTCACGTTTAAATGGAATTTTCTGTGTTTCAGTTTATGCCATTGCTTCTTGTCTGTTCACTGGGGACCACTGAGAAGGGTCCATCTCCCTGTTCTCTACTCTCTCCCATAAGCATTTGTTACAAACTCTAAGATCCCCCTCTCTTCTTGTGGATATACAAATGTTGTGGTTTAGGAATGCTATTCAATTTAGTGTTCGTGCTAAAACCAAGCCCCACTTGATGTCCTGTCTCCTGTGCAGTGGGACAGAGGAGAGAACTGGGGGCACAAGAGGCAAAGATCATGGGTTGAGATGAGAACAGTTTCCTGGAAACAGGAATGAGATAAGAAAATGAACAGTAACAGCAACAGTACTAGTAACAAAAGTGTAGAGAAGAGGTGAGCAATTCACATGCAAAACAATACCCATTTTGGAGCATGACCTGATTGCAGCCATGACACCTCGACTGCTTCCTCCATGTCAGAACCAGTGCTGTGCTTACTTGACCAGAAGAAACCCCTTCTCTGGGGAAGAGTGTCCCTTCTCCACCCAGGCAATGCCCTGAGGTGGTAGAGAATAACCTTGGGGTCCTGGCCATGCCCCCTCCTGGCTACTGCAAAAATTAACCCTGTTCTAGCTGGAACCAAGACAACAAAGCCTGTGAACTTCAAGCTGGACTGCAAGCATTATAGAAGACTATATAAAAAGCAATAAGCTGGCGATGAGATCTGGAATCATTAATTGGAAGATCAGTATGGAGAAGTGACAGTTTCAGAATGGGAAATCAAGTCAGTACATAGCATAAAATAATCAGATAGAAGCAGCTTGTTGGATAAACATTTATTTAGTTTACAAAGGAGAAAAAAGAGTAGCATTCAAAGTTTTGAAAAGACTGTTTATAGGCAGAAAAAGAAATATTTAATATTCTTTGAGACTGTGATGGGAAGCTTTAGTTTTCTAAGGAAAAAACATGTAACTGATGATAGCTAAGCACTCTTAAACAGGTTGTCTCCTGAGGTTGAGAAACCATAGTTCTCAAAGTTCTAACATTAAATTAAACAAGCCTTTCGAAATATATCTGGTTCAACTGATAGGACAACAAAAGTCGTGAGTTTCTGCCTTAATACCGTGTGCAACCTCTGCTCCTGTGATCATCTACAAAGGGATTTTTCATTGTTCTGAGGGCAGGGCATCCTTTGAATATGTATTAGGATGTAGTCTGTCACTGTCACCTTAAATCATTTTTTTTTTCTATTTTGCCTGGATTTCAGTTAAGAACTGAAGCAAATGTAAAAACCCGGATCAGCTGTCAGAATTAGGGTGATCCTGTAACTGTAACTCCCTGTAGTGTGCACATGTCTGATTAGGGGGCAACTCTGTCATTACTAGAGGAAAAAACTTTAGCAGTGGTCCATTTTACAGTGTTAATAATTATGCCCTCATGAGTTTTGCTCACTTGTTTGCCTGGAACTGACATTTTAAATTTTAGCTCAGTCAGGAGAGGATAGTTGATATTCATAGTGAGGTTCACATCTGCATTTGAAATGTAGTGATTTTGGCAGCTAGGTAAACAGTGAATAAGAGGGGAGGAGAAATGTAGCAAATAGATTTGTGAATTTATTTTTTATAATATCTTTCATGAATAATATGGTACAGTGCTCTTCTACTCATATTGATACAGAGGCATTTTGCATATTACTGTGTGGTGCATGATCTCAGCTGAGATGGGAGTAAGAATATACCAGCCCAGTAATAGAAAATCTGGTAAGAGCAGATTTGTGTACCTCAAGACAACAGCATATCAGCTTTTGATTTATTGCTAGTCTGTCTCTGAAAAGGTTTGCCAATGCCTAATCGATGTCTGAAACTTGACAAAAACTAAAGAGCAGTGATGACTGCTTCTACAGCATTTTACAAAAAACCCCCTGTAACTCAAAAAGACATGGAAGACAGACAAAAGCTACGTACAGTTGAGCAAGTACATTAGTTTTTCTCTTTTTTTTTTTTTTTTTGGTCATCATTTTAACAGTTCCTGAAGAAGACTTTTTTTATTGTTTATTAAGTTAATTCCAGATTTTATCTGGGTTAGTGTCTGTGGGGAGAAGAGAAAAACAGTGGTCTTACAAACTGTTGGTTTTTTTCCAGTAGCCTTGTGAACCAGAGCTTTTTGCTTTGTCTTTTTTTTCAGAGCCTGACAACTATTTTTTGCTTAATTGCAGCTTGCTATAATTACAAGAAGATTCCTGGGGGGTATCTATTTTATTTGAATTAGATAGTGATGGTTGCACAGTTCTAGAAGTGAGAAAGGAGAGATCCTGAGGTATTTGCTCAAGGCCAGTCAGTCTCCGAGGTGAGTGATAAGCTGAGGTGCTTGCTTTTTAGCTGTGTCTCATGCTGAGTACAGGTTTTCAACACTGTAAGGTGTTAGAGAAATGCATTTGGGTTTTATGCCCCGTTTGTATGTCCCAGTCACAATTATAATCAGAAAAAGGGGCAGTGATATATGTGGTGTGCTTGTTACCATCAATGTGGAGTTACAAACATATGTGGGAGTGCTACTGTTGAAGTAGTACTGGAGCAAAATGGGGAGCCTGTGACACTGTGGGTTTGTGAACACTTGTAAGTATTTTCTTAGTCTTTGAAAACAAAAATTCTGTGACAGGCATCCCGTTTCACCCAACTCTCCTCTGCTATTCTGTTTCAGATGCCTAAAGCAAATGTGGTCACTGCTTGCAGCTCAAAAACCCCTTCAGAAATCTACCCCAAAAAACCTCCCACCAAACAAACAAGCAAACAAACAAATGCAATTTTTTTTTTCTCCAAGTGGTATGTGCTGCCCTTGCTGTTTGGATGTTCTCTGCTGGCTGTGCATGTCCAATTCAGAGAGATGCTGCTTGGCATTTTACTGTTTGCTGGGTCAGTTAAGGTAACTGCTCAGCTTCAAGTGTTACAAAAAAAATGAGCTTAATACACTTGGATTTAAAAGCTCAGACAAAGTCTACTGAAGAGGACCTTCATTTTAATATACCTTAATAGCAGTCACTGTAAGAGGTTTCTGAACAGAGTGTCTCAGGGCATCTGTTACCTGGATGAACTTTGTTTGTTACTGCTGCAAAGTAGCAGAGAAAAGGAATTTGAAAGGAAAACGATACCTAGTCAGCAAAGGATCAGTGCTGAAACAGCCTGAACAATGGTGATGTTGTGGAAAATATGCAATTTTTAAAGAGGTGCAGAGAGGTAATATATCTTTATGTGTTGGTGGGCTTTGCTGTACTGTGAGTCTCAGTTTACAATCTAGTTTTTGCAAGGATGACAACATTACAATGAGTGGAGTTCTAGTGTCAAAACCCAAGATATATCTGTCTGCAGGACTGTAGCTTTACTATGTATAAAATTTAACTTGACAAATATTGCCTAATGAAAGGTATTAGAAAAATACTGAACCAGTATGTTTTTTTTTACCAAGACTCCGAGTTTGCTATGTCAGGGAGGAGGGAGGAAAAATGAGGGAAGCCCTAAAAGAAGTAATCGGAGGAGCATGTGTTAATAATACCCCTTTGTTTTTGAAAGAACGCTACTGAATACAGGCAAGACATCTGGGGGATTTTGTTTGTTTGCTTACTTGTATTTTTTCAAACTTTCTACATTCTTGAATGGACTGTTACAGGAGCACTCTCCTCTTTTTCTGTGCAGCACCTTTGACTTGGAAAAGTTGTGAGAAACTAAACAAGTGTAATCTGTGAGAGTTTTTTGGATTTGGATTGCCTTTACAGACAACCGTCTGGGTTCTCAGTGCATAGACTTGGTTGAATCCATTCACCAGGGCAGAGGGGATATCTAAATATTTTGCTCTTGAATCTTCAGCATTTACATTGAATACTTTTCAACTCAAAAGGAAAATTTTAATCTTTGTCCCCTGACTGTGGTTGCAGTTAGAATATTTGATTGTGCATGGAAAAAGATCCCTCAAGAATATCATCCAATTTTTGTGAAGTTTTCAGTTTCAAACTAATAGCTCTTTCTCCTAGATGGGCCTGTAACCGAGATCAGAATACAACCTTGTTGCCCACAGTGTGTTGGTAGTGATGAAAAACATCTCCTGATTTAAAAATTGCCTTCTCCTTCACAGCGATGTTCTGATATCAAATTTAATCTCCTTCCTCCTGGTCCAGTGGTTGGACTAGCATGTCTGGGAAGAAAGTAAAAGTTTTGGAAGACACTGCATCACCCTGTGAATCAGTAATTATGGATGAGAAGGTGGTTTCAGGAGGTGAGGAGGTAGTGAGAAGACCATTTTTATTATGGTTTAAGTATGGAGTGCAAAGCAGAGCACGAAAAGGCTGTACCATGTGATTTCTGTGGGTGGCAAGAGATAATGTTTAGTGTGTGGGAATGGCCTTTAGGGACATAGTCTTTATAATGTTATCTGATTTAAAACTAAAAATACGACTTGCTGTAGCCCTCTAAATTACCTTGCAATTCCGTGCCTTTGAGTCTACTCTAAGAGCCACATGATGTTGTTTGATAGAAATGGATTTAACTGCTGTTGTAATGGGCAATTCTGTAATCTGTTACTTACCTCAGGTTTTCTTTCTTCTTTGGCCTTTGTGTCATGAGATGTCTTTTGTGGCATCTCTTATGAGTGCAGTTCTTGTACCTGCAAACCAGAAGGAATCGGTTGTAGTTCCCACTACTTCTGTCTGTTTCTGGTGAGAAGATAGCATTGATGTTCTCTTCAGAAACTGTTACATTTCCTCAAAGCACATTAAATTTTAATTTCAGTTACTTCAGGAATTTTTTCACTTGGCTTTTAATACCAAATTGGGTAGTGTAGGAGAAATATAAAACCATTATAGAAATAAGTGATGTCAGGACAGGAGGTATGTCAATCCTATCAAGTTCTGTATGAAGAATAAAAAATAAAGACCATACTTCTTTCAGAAGGACTTCTAGACAATTACATTAAAGTGACTGATGGTTCACTAGGGAGCTAACAGTGATCCAGTGCTCCTCAGGCCTTTGTTGAGGAACACATCCCGTTGGACAAAATCACATATGTGGGCCGACTCCTGGGAAGAAACTTATGAACCTGCATTAATTACTGACACATTCTCTTTGAAGAATACTGGAATACCCAAAGGAACAAACTGATGTAAAATTCATGTTGGAATTTTCTTTAAATGGAGCCTTTCCTAATAAGACTCTAAATTCAGTGAATTATGAGTGCTGTGTACAGGGGAGGCACAGGGATATAGCACAGAGGGAATAGAGCTGGAGTGAGGGGATGTCTGTATTTTTCACAAGCCTCTGTGCCTGTTTAAACCAGTGGAAGAAACCACTGGTCTCAAGAGAGATTACAAGTCAAGAGTTAAAATTTACTGAAAAGATTACAGTAATACAGTGATACAGACTAAAATTGGCTTTATCCCACAAAACCAGATGTATAACTCAGCACCCTGGGGCATGAACAGAATGGCGTTAACCCCTATGCTGAGCATCGTTTGGTCCCCTTGAGTGCAAAGTAAAAGGAAAGGAAACCAGTTGGTGAGGATGGTGGTTGTAGTCTTGTTGAGAGTGGCAGTTTCAGTCCTGTTGAGGTTCTGGTCCTCCCCTGGGTTCAATGAGTAGTACCAGAAGTCCCAAAAACTGAAGCTTGCATATGCTCAGGTTCAGGTAGAAATGCCCTGTACCTCCCTCAGGACAGGGAGTCTGCCAGTGGGTGGTTTAACTCTGTAAGTCGTGGAATATTTTTGGAATCTTTGATGGTCCAGGTCGTTGCAGCTGCCTATTGTGCAAGTCTTTAATGGCCCATTAGCAGTGTGAGCCCTTCAGGTGGATGTGAAGGTGCTGATGACTCCCCACAGGGGATTTATCACAACTGGGTCATTGGTGGGATGACAGAGAAATACTCCTTTGTCTCACTGGGTTCTTTAACACTCAGCTTCTAGCCTGAGGTATCAGGTGTGCCCTGGGCAGCTGCTGCAGACCATCCATTATTAACCGTTCATCAAAAATTACATAGAGGGTGTAGAATACACAGTTGTCTGGGGTTTCTGTAGCTGAATTTTAGCAAAAGGGAGGGGGCTTCCAGGATGGTTTCTGTTAGAAGCTGCTAGAAGCTTTTCCTGTCCTGTGGAGCCAATGACAGCCAGGTCCGGGAGGGACTTCCTGCTGGTGGACAGAGTTGAGACAATTAAGAATCATAGTCACGCCTCTGTGATAACATGTTTAAGAATTAGGAGTGGTGTGCAGTTGAAATTCCAGCCATGAGATAACAACACAGAGACCAAGGTCAGAGCAGGAGGAGCCAAAGGAGGGATCCCATGCTGGAGCAGTAGTTGGGGGGGAAAAGGACTGAAAGCTATTCCCCCTCTCTCTGAAGCTCTTGGAGATCTTTTGGGGTGCAGAGACCCCCCTGCAGCCCCTGGAGGAGCAGGTGGATGCCCGAAGGAGCTGTTGCCCTGTGGGAGGCCCAGGATGGAGCCAGATCCTGAAAAGAGACTTGTGGCCATGACTCCTGGAGAAAGAGACCCACCTGGAGCAGGTTTTTTCCCCTGGTAGAAGTGTTGCCTGGGGGTTGGACTCACGTTGGAGAGTTCTATTGAGGACTGTCTCCTGTGGGAGGGACCCCACGGGATCAGGGGAAGGACTCAGAGCTGTGGCCCCCCTGCAGACCGTGGTGCAGACCGTGGTGGAGCAGGTTGTCCCCCTGCAGCCCACAGAGACCATCGGGGTGCAGAGACCTGACTGCACCCCATGGAGTGACCCACAGGACAAGAGCAATGGCAGCAACAACAGCTGCCTGCAAAACCCCCATTCCCTGCTCTCTTGAACTGCTGGAGGGAGGGAGGAGTGGGAGGAGAGGGGTGTTCTTGAGACTGATTTATTTCTTACTTTTTAGTTTTATTACCTTTAGTTCTTATCTTGTTAGTAATAAATTTAAGTATTTAGCCACTCTGAGTTTGTTTTGCCATTATCTTTCAACTTGGTTTTTTTTTTGCCTTTTCTCCTTTTCCTTTCCCTCTGGGAAAGGGCGGCCTGGAGGTTTGGGTGGAAACTGGGTGAAAACCACCACAACAGTTTTGATTACACCCACATAGTGATAAACTAGTCCTGGCCCCTGTAACTAGGAGAGTCTCTTTGTCGAGTAATATCTTTAACTCACGGCTGAGATTGTCCTAGAACTTCTGTCTTTATAAGTTTGATAATTTTTTAGTATGGTTTAGATTATTGTCTTAAACATGCACCTTGTAAAAAGAATTATTAATGAAATTTGTAAGTATTAAAGGCTTTTGCAAATGAAGATGATTTATTTCTAAGGTCTTTTTACCTCTTTAGTTGCAGTGATTTCAATAACTGTCTGGAGATTAAACTTAATTATTTTCTCTGGTGGATAAATCATTGATAGGATCAAAATACTGAAAAGTGGGATCTGGAACTGTTTGAGTTGTCCTGAAGATTGAGACAGAGTAAAGCTTCTTAGATTTTTTTTCTACTTCCATATATTTTTGCTGTTTGTTTTTGTGCACCTTTTAATTGACTCATTTCCCTATTAGCAGAAATTCTTGTGTCTTGAGTACCAAGTAGTTTTACAAGTTGGGAACTCCAATGTGTCCTATAAACCTAAGAATTTTCTTTGGAAATGCAGCTTTGGAAGATTTCTCAAAGTTGGAGCTCATTTCAACACAGAAGCTTTGCAAAACCACATTGTGTTTTGTTTTCAGGTCTTTCAAGCCTGTGAAGAGTGTTGGCAGTGCTGTACCTCTGAGGTTAGCTGGATCTAAGCTGAGATCGTATTTGGGGAAATCTGAAGAATGAGAAATAGGGTTAGTTTGAGGGACAGACTGTTTCAGTTGCCCATAATTGTCATGAATTTTAAACAAGCACTGATTTTTCTTTGGGTCTGTAGGTTCTGGTGAAGTCCATTTTGCCTAAGTCAGTTCATTCACCCCCAGTGCGAAAGACATGCAGAAGGTTCCCTGGGAAGTATATGCCTCTGACTCTTTCCCCCTCCAGTAATTCATGCTGCAGCAGTTGGAAGGCTGAAGCAGAATAACCTTCCCTGGTTAACTGACGGAGAAGAAAAAAATGGAAGGAACCATTATTTTCCTGTCAAGGTTTCCTTGAAACAAAGAAGTGTGGAATTATGCATGCTGAGGGGTGTCTTTGGTCCTTTGATTAACAGTGTAGGCCCAATTTTGCCATCAAAAGCATTCTTAATTATAAGCCCTGTTGAAAAGGCTGCCTTGAACGTTGAAGAAATGATATTACAGAGCACGTCTGTCTTCGCTTAGGTGAGCTGCAGGCATTTAGTGTGGTGGTTTTTGTGGGGTTTTTTTGGGGGGGAGGAGTTTGCTGTGGTTGTTTTTTTTGTTTGGTTGATTTTTTGGGGTTTTTTTGTTTGTTTTTAATTTAAAACACTGGAAACACTGAGAATAGAAGAGAAAATGAGAAATACATTATTTGTTTTAATTTAATTGCAGCAGAAGGTGTTGCATCACTGAGGAACTCAAATAGCTGGTCCTGGCTTGAGTGTGAGAAAGCTTCCTGCTTTGCTACCTTAGCAAAGGCTGATATTCTCCCCCTGCAGCTGGTGACATAATGTGTATCACAGGATCTTCCTCAAGTAAAAGACATCCATCTTGGCTATTTTACGAGTCTGCTGATTAAAAAGATTTTATTGTAATTAGTATGACTGAAAAGCTACAGCAGAAGATGGAAATGTTAATTTGCAATCTGCTTGCTGACCAAGTGTCATGTGATAATGGATTGGGACAGACTGTGGTTTACAAATGGACCTGAATATTCAAAGTCAGTAATTTGAAGTGGCAAATGAAGTGCCTGCATGTTGGTTTCCAAAGGGACATGTTTGGTTAACCAGCTGTGGGGCAGCAGTGGTTGTTTGACAGGCTGGTTGAGAAAGGATCACCTTTGGTTTTACACTGGTGGCGGCCATGTACATGGTAGAGGAGAAGAGGAAAGAAGCAGAAAGACAGATGGATGTGGCTTGTAGGTAAATCTCTGCTTTATAGTAAGCAGACTGTGTTCCAGACCCATCACAACACTTATATTCCCAATTTGCATTAAACAAAGGGGATTTATGTACATAACTAGATACTCAGATCAGGTCTTTAATTCTGTCCGTGTCTTAAAGATGTGTATATAGTCACAGATGCAGCTAATTCAGTAAAAAAAAAAATAATTTCCCTCTCCCCCCCTATCTGTAGCATTGGCCCTGCTCTTTTTTCAGGAGGTTTTATAAGTCAGGATGCAAGATGTCAAGCACCCTCACTCTGATATTGTGCCAAAAGATTTGAAGGAGTTTCGTAAATGTGGGCTCGGGTGTTTCAGACAGTAATAGTGGTGGTAGCCTGATAGCAGTTCAAAAGCGCTTTACTGTTTCTATGGAAATTTTGAAGTAAAATATTCCATAGCAGAGGGATAATACTTTCTGAAATCTCTCATCTTGGTCAGCATGTCCTGTTCAAAATACTATCCTAATGTGTGAACATACAAACCAATTTGTAAAAATTGCAGTTCTTTATGTATGTTACTTAAATCTCCTGTGTAGGTTAATTTATTTACAGTACTGCTGAGTCTTGTTATGGGCTCTAATAGATGATTGGACTGATACTTCAATTTTAGCTGTCTGGAACTAAGGATAAAATAAGAGAATATTGATTGTTTAAGTTCTTGTTTTGGAAAGTGATATTATGTTATGGAAAGAATAGTTTGAAGTGCAGAAACACCTCACTGTATTTGTATTGTGGCTTTGAAATAAAGTTTTTGTATTAGTCATGTATCCAGTGGCATCGTGCAGAACTTCGTGGGTTTTTTGAAAAGTTTACTGTTGTTGTTTATGATAATTAAAGAGTAGGCTTAAATTCAGATTCAGGACAATTGATAAGGAGATTTTCATGTAGACATCATTGTTTTACAGAGTGATGTGTGATATTGCTGTGATATCCTTTAAATTATAATTGAATTGGAAATGATTGATACAATTAAGCTCCAGAGATGACAGTGAAAATTAGGAGTAGCAATAGCCTTGTGGCATTTAAGTCTGGTCTACACACAGGTGGATTGCAAGTTGGGAGCAACAAGTGTCTAGGCAGTGTATATTAGGGATCTATTTCTGGTCAGTATTTGCCACAATATATTGTATATTCACTACAAAAATATTTCTTGCTGAATGTTGTGAACGGCTACTGAATTTCTGAAGAAGATAGAAAAAATAAGAAGACAGAGCTGAAAGAGATGTTTTAGTGATTGGCCTCCAAGGAGCAGATGCGTGAGCACAGCTTGAAATCTAATGGGATTAAGAGCTGATTTTATTAGAATTCACTCTCTTTTCTTTTGATCTTTGACAGGATAATATTAGAGTGTTGCTGGTGTAAAACCAACTGTCATAAGCAAAAATAGTTGGAAATTCTCAAGCTAAAGTGTTCATTGGGATATTGAGTGGAATAGTAATAAAAACTTAGCTACCTAAAAAGGAAGAACTGGTGCTCATGGGTTTTTATTTTCTTTTTTCTTCCCCTCTGAAGAGTTTGCAGAGTGAGGGGGAAAAAAAAAAAAAAAAAGGAGAGAAACTCAAGTGAAGTCAGTGTTTTACACAGTTTTTTCAGTTCTACAGGTTACTGAGTAGAAGCTCTGTAGTTCAAAGAAAAACCTTGGTCTCAAAAATTTGTCTTTATAATAAATGTCTTTATGGTTATATTTTTGTATGTGTAGATAAATTAATTAGGTAGCATGAATATATACTCAAACACAGTTATGTATAATTATAATTTTTTTTTTTTTTAATGTGTATCTCTGTGTAAATTATTATTCCATGTTTGTTGGTGGATTCTAAAATGAACGGATTTGGGGTGTGCATTAATACAGACAGATGCATTCTCAGGCTTGAGCTTATAAAAAATCCGTGTTACTTGCTGATGTCAGTTTAAAGGCCGAATGAGAAGGACAGGGCAACTTAGGAGGCAATAGTAAGGCAGGTGTTTATATTATGAAGTATCTGTTCTGGGCAGCAAAAGGAAATCTTGCTGCGTTTTTTGGGGATTCTGGATTCCTCTGAAGTGAACACTAAATCGCTGGTCTCACCCATTCACTACCCTGAAATGTGTGTGGTATGTTCATTGACTCTGTCACATCTCTTAATGTTGAGACAAAATGTCAGTGGATCTGTTATAATTTTATTAGGATGTCATTTGTGATGAAGCTGGTATGCCACAGAAAGTAGTTGCTGACCTATATGTAATTATGCTGTGACTGAGAGTGCTGCAGCAGTGGGAAATCTGTGTTTAAGAGACCATGGAGGATATACCAAAAGCTCGTGTCAGTCCTTGAACTAGTCCCAGATTCTGAATGAGAGGCAAGGGGAGAAGGGCAAATAAATCTTGACAACCTACAGCACCACTGAAGAGCATGTGCACTGTAGTGCCAAATAAAGATGCTTCATCTCGCTGTCACCTCTGTTGGCTTTGAAGGTAGCTGGAGTGCAATTTCTAGCCCATGAAAACATCGGGTAGGTCTCCTGGCCCTGGTCCCAGGCAGCCTCTGGTGAGGCTGCCAAGGGCTTTGTGAAGAGTGAGATTTTTAAAGACATGCTTTAGCTAAGTGTATCAAAATGTTGTTTAGCCATTTCTCCCCCCAGTTTTCCAATTTTTGCAAATTTGTTCAGAAAGGCTTTAAAGAGCTTCAAGTATTTTTGTTGTAGTGTGACACAGCTTTAATGCAAGTGGCCCACAAGGGAGCGCATCCAACTTTCTCCCTGGACACCATCACTGATGCTTGGCATGGCTTCATTGCATCCTCAGTCTTGTTTCCACTCTCTGTGAAAGAAGAGAGGTAATCCTTATTGACTATAGACAAACTTTTGGAGATCTCCAGACAAGTAGTATTCCTGGAGCTCGATGGCTGGTGAATGATGGTGAGCGGTATTGTGCACAGCAAGCTTTGACCATAAAGTCTCTTGGTCTGCCCAAAGCAGTCTCTTGACATGGCTTTTCCAAGAGTGATATTCAGTGCCCTGTCCCAGCCTCTTCCATAAAAGGGGTTTTCTGTGCAGTGAATGTACCAGCACTGTGTGGGATAAAAGCGGTGATTCATCACCCAAAAATAAGTGCTGTGCTGATTATAGCAGCCGAATAGTCATCAGTTTCCTCCCTGTTAAACATTTGCCACCTCTCTGACTCCGGTGTAAGCAGATGGCAGGCAGAGAGAGTTAACCGTTGATGAAGTTAGGCATTGCTGGAGCACAGTGGTGGTCTTGTAGCTGCCCAAGGCTTTAGGGACATGTGAGACCGTGTCTGCAGTCTCCCCAGTAATGCCTGTGGGGTTTTTTTTGTTGTTTGTTTGTTTGTTTGTTTTGTTTTTTTGTTAGTAATCTTGGTAATTGCAGCAAGAAAAAAGCTACAGCTCATTGTTCTTAGAGATGAGTTTAATGGAAAATAAAAATTGGGTTTTGTGTTTGCAGTTTACTTTGTCAGAAATTGTTATTTCACAAAGTGGACTGGTTCAGTGCATCTAATTCAGCTCCAAATTGAACTTGGTCACAGGTACTCATGCCATTCAGTAACCACACAAGTGTTGTGTTTATTATATTTCTATTCATTTTATAGCTATAGCAATAGTACGTAAATCACAAATTGTATCATGTTCCATTGTGACTTCAGTAATACAAGCTCAGATTAAATATTTTAATTTTCAGTACTTTTTCAATATACTGTAAAGCAGAAACGACAGCAATTCACATGTGCCCTCCTCATTCTTTCTAATCTCCCATGTATTTTTAATTTTCGTGTTCAAAAATGTCTGTTATGAATGCAAATAATGGATATTACTCCATTTTATCAAAGTCATTCATTACTGTAGAGATATTTTTATTGTGTTGGTCGCTTCAGAGTTTCCTGTTGAGAATAAATTGAAACACTTCGCTGGTTTCTGGTATTAAATAGTCTCAATAACTGTGGTTCTCTTGGTTCCCCTAAAGGTATTAATACCCTTCCTGGGAAAGCCAAGCTGAAGTTAAAATTGAGTTTTCTGGGTATCTTCAAACTCTTTAATGCCTTTTAAAAGCCTATTAATGGTGCCTCATTCAAAGAAGAAGAAAATAAGTCTTTCTGGAGCATCCTATTGTCAGCTCTGGTTTAGCTTGGATGAGTAACACTGTTCTGCTCCCTACTGTGTTTTTCATATTTTTACTGCAGCTTTGTTCTGACCACATGTACCTTTGGCCAAAAGTTAATCTGGACAAAACAAAGGGAATATTGGCAGATGGAAATCAGAATTTCTGAATGAGATTGTCCTTTCTATAGAGGCACTTTGCTTCCCTTTTTCTTTATTCACCCCTTTTGCACCTTGAGGTCTACAGTTAGGAATTAGAAAGGATGGAGTATGCAGGTCCCAACCTGAAATCTTGCTTATGCTTTTGAACGTTGTAGTTAGGGCAAGAGTTGCCTGTTTCATCATACAGGTGGCATATTAGAAGAATCATGCTGTAATGTGTTTCCTTACCTTGGCTTTAGCCCATCTCAGTTTGTATATGTAGGCTGGTGGTTGGACCTTGTTATTAAGTGGAAGCTTTTTTTAGCCGGAAGCCCAGGAGCTCTCTGACTTCTCCTGGCTCTACTGAGTATGGGCAAAGATTAAAATTCTATAGCTCATACGTGAACATTTACATCACAGACATTCAAATTGCAGGATCAGGGAATTTTAGACCTACTTGAAGCCTGTTTGTGGTACACCATTATGATTGCAGGTGTTACAGATTTTTTACAGTATTCAAAATAGTGTGATGGTTTAGAGTTAAACCGACAGGAGAAATCAATCCAACTCAGAATGGGATTGCAAGTCAGAATAACAATTTAATAAAAGATCACAAAATACACTGCTACAGAAGGAAAAAATTTGTTTGTGTAACAAAAACAGATGTACAGCCCAGCACAGTGGGGCACAAGCAGAATGGAGCTCACCAACCCCTGTGCTGAACACCACATGACCCCCATGAATTCGAAGTAAGAAGAAAGGAAGAAACCTGCTGGTGAAAATGATGGTTGCAGTCTAGTGGCAGTCTCAGGCGGGTTGAGGCTCTACTCCTCCTCTGGATCTGAAGAGAAATCCCAGTCCTAAAACCCCAAGCTTATCTCTGCTTGGGCTCTGGAACACCCAGTCCCTCCCCCAGGGTGGAGAGTTTCACAATGAGTGATTTACTCTGTGAGGTGAATAATGGCTTATTTTAGGCATCCCTGATGGCCCATTAGCAGACATGACCCCTCAGGTGGGTGTGGAGGCAGGAAAACTTCCTTATCCCACAGAAGTTCCTAAGCACCCAGCTGGTAGCCTGAGGGGTTGGGCGTACCCTGGGCAACTGCTGCAAATGAGCCATTGTGAGCAGTTAATGAGAAAAATGGCATAGAGGGTTTAGAATACACACCCACCCAGTGACAAACTGATCCTGGCTACCATAACCAGGACAACAGTCTCTCCAAATATTCATTGCTTATTGTCATAATAAAAGCAGTTTGCCACAGTCCTTCCACCATGAGTAAATTTTCTGGATTTTATCTTGTGTAATGTAGGTTGGTTCATTGACTTCAACTGTAGTGTTTCATTGAGTTTATTTGGTTAAGTTAACTTAAAATGAACTAAAAAAACCCAGCTCTTAAAACTCACAGCAAGATTTTGAGAGGCTTGTTGATCCATGGATACCATAAGTAGAGTAATATTTGATAACAGCACCTCTCAAATTTCATAAGCTACTTACCTGTTAAGGAAGGCGGTTTGTCTGGATTAAACATACCATGTTATGATAATTTACACAGATTAGGTATACTGAGTTTCAAGACATTATAGTCTAGCTTTTTTATTTTATTTACGTATGTCCTTTTGTGTGTGGAAAAGAGTACAGTGCTGGTTGTGGTTTCGAAATCACCCTGCCCAGTGATGTCTTTCCCTGTTCATATGTGAAAGTACTTCTACAGAGCAAATGCAAGACTCTAGGAATTTAAAACAGAGGATTTCCTTTTCCTGGTTTTCTTTTTTATATCCTCTAGCTATGAGTTGGATAAACTAAATGAATTAATCTATTAAAATTGCTTTCTGTTTTGTGTCATGTTTTTATTCTTCTGTAGTTTTTACAGTTTTCTGTGTCAATACCAAAAATGTGTGTGGTAGGGAAATGAGTGGCATACTTCTTACTATTTATATATCATGGATTTGACCTTTCTGACAGATCCGAAATACTGAAGGCAAGACCCAAAAACGTCTGTTCCCCAGGAGGATTTGACTGCTTGTTTGAGTATTTCCAGACTAGTGGTTTTACTGGATGAAGCTAATCTGTAAGGGGAATACTGGAAAAAGATAACCTCACATCATTCGCAACCTTTCATGCAGGAGAGGCCTATTGAACTCAAGGGGAACGTAATGATAGTTTCCAAGCACCACCAGTTACTGTATTTGTCACCTTTGTTGTATACAGTTGCTATTGCAAGTGCAGCATTGTGGTCCTAAGACTTACTTCTGTATCTTGAAAGGGTTACAAGGTAAACTAATTTTGCAGAGGTAACTGTCTTAGCCTCACAATGATAAATACAACCCTATGCAGTACTGTCTGTTATTTTAGGATGTAAGGGAGATGTGATTTGAAATATCATTATTGTGGTGTGTAATCAGTAATTCTGAGATCATGTGTCATAATACTGTTCTGTACATAGAAGTCTTTGGAGACAGATAGGATGAAGGCAAAGCATGAATTAATTAGGTTTTACTTACCAAAATTCTTCTTTTCTTAGATTTATGTCTTATGTAATGCTATAAAAAGATTGATTGTTTTATCTTACTAACGTTCCTAAATCTTTCACATTTGGGTACATCATGACCAGCATTTCAAAAGAGCATCAATACCTGAAGCAGGGCACAGTGTGCAAATTCTGGCCTAAACAAATGTTCTTTTCCTTTTGAGATTCTGAGTATGAATAAATAACCTGAGATTTCCCTTAAGAGAGTCACACATTAAGTTTTTTCGTTTTTTTGGCAGCTTCTGTTTTAACTATTGAGCCCTGTTGGGGGATGTATTTTTAACAGTCCAAGTGGATCAGTTGGTAAGCTGGCTTTCTTGGCCACTTGAAAAGTGATTTCTCAGAACAGGAGTCATTAGTTGTTTCAGCAACAGCCCTGGTCACTGAGCAATGCCTGCCTCACATGGGACTGGTGTCTGGGCTGATTCACTGTCTAATGTTATGCTGAACGCATAACACATCATAAAACGAAATAAGCAAATTTGAGAGGACAATATGTTCACATACATAACACAATTAGAATTTGGCAAGCAAAATCTTCTTCCTTTAGTCTGTGAGTGTGTCAGCTTTATTGTATTCCTTCATGTGCCACAGGCACTGTAGTTGTCTTTGGGTTAGTACAGCTGGCTTTGTGAAGTCCAAGTGATGACCTTTCAATATGATCATGAACTTTAAATTTAATAACATGTAATATCTGTGACAGATAGTAAAATAGAACAGTTATTTTGCTTCCCTATAGGATCAACTCCAACTTTAAAAGGGAGGTAAGGGGAAAAAGAAGATGATGAATCTTGTAATTAGATTCCAGGATAATGAGGCAATAAAGCTATCAGTTATATCCTGTGCAAGCATGTATAGTTTAGTCGTGGAATATAAATGGTTAAGCTCTAGAGTTACTGGGTTTGAAGTTAAACAGAGTGCTCAGAAATGCTTAGTGCACTTGCAAAATAGTCCCCTGTATATCAAAGTTCTTGTTACCATGTAATATGATCAAGTACCTCATCTGTCTGTGAAGACCACCTGGGTTTATAATAACTGAGTCATTCTATAAAAGTCTTGTAATGGGATTATAAACAGTCTTTTCACAGCACTGTTGTCATGTTAAATGATGCCCATGTCAGCTAGTTGCTTGGACACCTAGTCACAGGCAAGTGTGAATCTGACTTTCTATCTAATTCTTTACACAGCAAAATAAATGGGTATGGCATATCAGTAGAGATTTCAGTGCCAGAATTCAAAAGTGAAATCCTTAGATCTTCGGTTTGACTACAAAAATTTGGAGGACTATAATGTGTTTTATTAAAAATATTTTTCTTAAGGTCTAAAACGTTGTTTATGAGTGTGTGGTCCCCTTCAGTGCAGAGCAGCTCTGTGCTGCATACCTCTAATCAGAAGTAGGAAGACAGGTGGTGTGTCTCTCCCATTGAGGTTATCTGACATGGTGGTTGAGATGTTAAAACTTGTACTGCTGTGACTCACAGTCTGCTTTAGATGCCCTGAAATCTCATATTTTAAAGGACAGAAATAGGTAGCAGGTAATGCTCCCACTCTCCTTTTTACTTAGAAGCACGGGTCACTTAACCACTAATGATGTGGAAGACTCTGTGTTCCTTTTGCACCAATGCCTGAAGGGATTCAAGTCTCTCTCCTGCACATTCAAGGAGAGCTCTATTCATGAGGGTTATTTGTGGTTCAGAGGTGCAGTTATGAAGCTGTTGTTCTGAGATGCATCCTTTCAAACTGGTCTGCTTTACAGGTTTTAAGATTTACAGGATAGGAGAGAGAAAGAGAATATTTTGATCATAGTTTACTTGCTAGGCAAATTTTCAAGAGTGTTGTTCTCAGCAGGATTTTTCTCTTAACTGGTTGTAAATTGCTGGAGAGGTAATTCATGAGATCTCGATTCTGTGAAAGACAGATGATTTTACCATCTAATTCCTTCTGTGTGCTATTCACAGTCTACCCATGTGCTGCATATGGTAGATAAGCCAGAGGTTGTGGACTGTTCTAGAGGAAGACAGGCTTACACCATTTTACACACTGCTCACAAAATACCTTTCACTGATTTCATCCAGTGATTATGTAAATCATGTGGAATCAGAACTCCAGACTCCCTCCTCAGTGTTGTTATTTTATTACAAAATGCAAAACAAAGGTCAGTGTAGGACTTGGGTTTTGCAACTGAAGTTTCCTTCTTCCACAGGAACTTGGGTGCTGGAGTCTGGTGGCAGGTAGTGAGGATGGCTGGGTGGCTTAGCCCAGCATCAGCAGGACAGGCAGTGAGATGATGTGCTGCTCTGAGAAACCACTTCCCTACTAGCTAGGTGGGTATCTATTCAGTGTGATGAAATTTATCTGTTGAGGATTCTTTTTTTCTTATTACAGAGTTAATCTGCAGCATTTAACTCTCTTCAGTGTATGATTACTGAGGGCATAGGAAACCATCCTTGTCATCAAAATTTTTCTTTGGAAAATTGACCTGTTCACAGTTGGAGGTGCAAGTGGTAGACCTGTTGTTCTTTGCTGGTGCAACAGTTCCTGTGAAGTTTGTTGCTTGGGAAGTACACAAAAGATGAGATTTTCACCATGGCCGTAGTATCTGTAAATATGATCCCTTGTGTTAGTGGATTGCAAGTCATGAACTAGACAAGCTGTTGAAACAGTGAGGAGAGTACTGCAAAAGGGTGTCACAAACCATCAGAGCATGATTTTCATTATACCATCATTGTATGTCTAAAAAAATTTATTTTGGTGGCTGGGGGAGTAGTTGGCTCTGTATCAACCAAAAAGGATAGTCTGTGTTGTGGAACGAGAACATTTGGACCTGGTCCACAGGAGGACCACAAAAATAATCGGAGGCCTGAAGCAACTCACCTATGAAGAAAGATGGAGAGAGATGGAGTTGTTCACTCTCGAGAAACGGTTCCAGGGAGACCTTATTGCAGCCTTTCAATATTTAAACATGACTTATAAGAAATATGAATAAAGACTTTTTACCAAGGCATGTAGCCCCAGCAGAAGGGGCAATGATTTTAAACTGAAAGGGCATAGATTTAGATTGGACATAAGGAAGAAATATTTTGTGATGAGGTTGATGAGACTTGAGAATAGATTGCCCAAAAAAGCTGTGTATTCCCCATTATTGGAAATGTTTAAGGTGATGTTCGATGGGGCTTTGAGCAACCGGGTGTAATGAAAGGTGTCCCTGCCCACAGCAGAGGGGGTTGGTGGTTTGTGAGGGTCCCTTTTCCAACCCAAACCTTTCTTTGATTTTATGATAGATTTGTGTGTAGGTGTGTAGGGTAGTAGAGGTGAAATTGAGCAGATTGCTAAGTGTACTGACATTCAGAAGAGAGTACCTGAGCTAATCAGGACACTTGCACTGTGTCCCTGCCCCAGGCAGCCCCACAGAGGAGCCATGGGCCCTGTTTGCATGTGTTGTGTATCAGAACCTGTTTCCTCTTTTGCTTCAATGCAGTAGTTGTGATTTATTGAAGCAAGCTTGGAAGATGCCAAACTATTTATGAAACAGCTGCATTTTATAGCTTTTAGTCTTCTCATGTTAGATTTTCATGACTGTAACATGTCATTATATATATTAAAGCTATAGATACTCTTTTTAATTCAGTAGGAAAAGAGCCCCTAAATCAAAGTGTGAATCCCCTATTTAATTTGTAATATACTAAGAGTTGTCAGTACTAATTAGTAATGTAAAATAGCTTAAGTGTAAGACCCACGTGTCAACAAGAGTAATAGTGATTCCGTCTCAGAAGAAGCAGAAATTTGAGTATGTCTATTCAGCAATGTGTTTGATGTGCTCATCTCCATTTGGCTTTGCATGATAATGATGGTTAGTGGAAAAAAAGAATGATTCAATTTATATTTTTTTTTAGGTTACCTCATGCACCCCTCCCAAAGCAAATAAGCACGTTGAGTTTGCAAGTCTTCCTTCTGAATCAGAGCAGCAAAGCAGCACACATGGAGGGATCAACTCTTGTGCCTTAAACTGTGCAGCTCCTTAAACAGTAAAGAATATTTGTAAAAGCTTGGTAGATCCTTATTTGGATCCTTCATCTAAGTTTTGATTGTTGAATAGGGTGCATACATATGTCTGTATGCATCTGAAAAGGCAAAACTAAGTTCTCAGAGTTGATGCACACACACAATAATCTCCTTTCTTTGACCGCAACAGTAATTTCAACTCAAATATGGGGAACGATTTCAGTGATGTGGCGAAATGTCAGCTCTATAGCCAGTGCCAGGTGTCATGTCCTGTTTGATCTAACATGGGTATGTGTGACTGTACTCACCCTGACATGACTTTTGTGACATTACACAACATCACATCGCAGGCAATCTATTAATGGCTGTATTCAAAATGAAAGAAAGCATTACAGAACCTTTTTTACCTGCACAAAGCAAAACATGAATTTTTTTTTTTCCTTTTGGACCCCTTTGTGCTTGCAAAATTTGCTCACGTGCATCTTTTGCTGGGTTTGCATAGGTAGGTAATTTCACAACTGCCAGCATTGTCAACTCGTGCCCTCAGAGGCACTGTGGTCTGCGCCAACCACTGCCAGTGCCTTCCCATGAGGGTGCCAGAGCCTTTCCCTGGGCCTTGTGCCATCCTCCATACTCCAAGAGGTCTCAGATGGCACCACATGCCTATGCCTAGATATGTGAGTTGAGCCCAAGTTGTTTTGTTTAGTGAAAGAGCCAAGGGTAAACTCTGTACAAAATGTTGTTTTGTTAACGAAGGAAAGAGGTGAGGAAGTGGCAGAGAAAGAGGATTTAGGTCAACCAAAAACTTTTGGGAATTGATTTCAAATTCACTAGGTTGTTAGAATCAGTAAAGAAATAACAGAAAGTAACTGATGTGACCTTGACTACCTAAAGTTTAAGTGTATCATTAATGATGATTTATTTTAATCCTTCCTTATCTTCCTCTATTTTTAAATAGGAACTTCTAAGGAGTTTGAAAATAAATCTATTCATTTTGTTGAAAAGTAATTCATGCACCAAAAAAAAGGTTTCTTTTTTTTTTCCTTTTCATTTCTTCTACTCTTTCTCTAGACAAGCAAGAGAAATAATTTGTGTCTGGTTGCCTCTGACACCATGAGAAGCATATAAGAAGTTTCCATTAAATTGAAATATATATCCTTTTAAGGGGCTCAAGAGAACTGTTTTACATACAGCCTAGCTTGGGTTTCAGAACTGGTGTTTTGTATCTATTACTTGTCAAAATGCAAGAGTTTTGTCTCTAGCAGAATTTAATTTTAGGTATTGTCATATAATCTGAAGTTGTTATAAACTTTGTAACAGCAGCTTAATAACTTTTCATTTCCTGACACCTTTTTTTAACATTGATGTTTTTTCTGTTTAAAAATAATTCTGCAGAAAAAACTTGGAATGATGTGATAACTAATAGCATGGTGATCATACTAGTTTTGTATTAACTATGTTCTGAGGAAAACAAATACCTAGTTTCTTGTGCAATGTAATAATATTGTGATATTGATAGCTATCAAAAAACTAATCAGTTTGAGTTCATTTTAGTTCAGTTGCTGATATTTATTGTTTTAAGATGAAAAGTATAATGTAACATTGAGCATGTAACAGTTGTCTCAGATTTTAGATGTGAGCATTTCAAATAATGGGAGTTGTTAGAGATACTGCAGGTTTTATTTTAGAACTGGAAAAGTACAGTGAATAATGATAGATTTTGTTTTATGCTATTTACATTCAACCCTAAAAATCAGAAAGAATAAAATTATATAAATAGGGTTTCATGGTTAGAATGCATTTAATTTTTTTTATTATGTTTTAGCTCCAATATTGTAACTCTAAACTTTGATACAGTAGTACTGGAAAAACTGTTGAGATTCTTTCCTGCGTTTTTCCTTCTGTAAGCTGGTAGTAGTCTATGTTATGCCCATCCGAAGAATGTTTTTGAAAACTAACCATTTTTCAATAATGAATAAGTAATCAATTATTATTGCCATAGGATAAGAACTGAAACAAGGAAGTCTTCAGGGTCAGTTCCAGAGCATTGTGTTAAATGTCCTGTACTGGGGTTTTGTCTGCTGCTCCATGTATGGTGTTAGTGGATTGGCATATCATAACCTGTATCCTGTCCTGTTTAATCTTTAACTATAAACTTTATAGTGTGTATAAAGACTCAAGGAAGGTGCAGAGAGAGGCTTCGGTTTTTGTTCTTGGACTTTTTTGCTGTAACCATATGTACTGTAACACACCAAGTCAGTGAGTTGAATCAAAATCTATTCCAGAGACATTAAAAATACATGTATTTTCCAAATATACGTATTTGTAGTTCTGTAAGAGGACATTCATTTTGGGCATAAAAAGTCAGAAATAACCTTTCTAATCCTGCCTTCCCAAAAGCCATGCTGAAAGAAAATTGGTAAACCTGAATGATGAAGCAATCTGGGCAGTGTTAGGAGGAGGACTGTCTGTGCTAGTTTTGGTCAGACCTTAGTGGGCAATTACTGCAATATGCACTTCTTGCCTTCATTTTTTGTGGATGGGTGTTGCAGAGGGACAGGATGTTTCACCAGTGGGTTTTAAGGATATGTGCTGACAGCAGAGGGATGGTGAAGTTCAGCGGCTTCAGGTCCCATGCCAGGCACTGGTGGGGCATTTTGCTTTACTTGGCACAAGCTGTTTTGTGTGGCCACTCCAAGTTTGACCCATCTTCTCTTCTGCAAGCTGGGACATTCTTCTTCACATCCGGCGAAACTGTGCAGTCTTTTCAGCCAACCCCACGCCCAGGGAGATGACCCCTGTTTCCTTTCCACCCTCATCTTCAACTTACAGGCCTTCTGGTTGTATCTGAGGTAATATCAGGTAACCTAATGGCTTACTTAGGATTTAAAGTGCCTAGTTTCCTTAATTTGCAGACTCACCTCACATGATCCCTTGGAATTCATGTCTCTTTGCTGATGGTATTCACAGCGTTCCCAGCCAGGACTTTTTACATCAGTCTCCCCTTTCAGACAGTGCCAGACCCAATCTCTGCATTTTGTCTGCCTCCGTAGTTTGTTTTTTTTCCCCAACTGCTGTTGTTCTTTGTACAAATTTTGCTCTTTTTCCTTCTTGGAGGTCAGCTCATGTCCTGCTCAGTGCAGCCTGATCCCAGAGGAAGGGCATTAGTGGGAAGCAGGAGAAGGAGTTCAAGGGGGTTAGAGACAGACTGCTTCCACCCAGATTAATGAACTTGGAGTAGAGCCACTCACACTTGGAGGATGAGAGGTTTTGGCTGTACAAATTCAGGCCATGGTCCCTCAGTACCAGTGAAAAGTATCAGACACATTTGTTTTACCAGGACCAACAATAAGTTTGAGGAATCGATATCAGAAAGTGCTAGTTCTAGTTAAAATTGATTTAAATGTTTTCTCTCTGAAGCAAACAGTTGTTTGTTTGTTTGCTTGTTTGTTTGGTTTTTTTTAAGCCATTGAACGGCTTAATTTCAGTCAGACCTAACTATCTCTATTCAATGTATTTATTTAGTAGTGAAATGTGGAAATTGAGATACAGTCTCAGTTGTGAGGTCAGAAGAACAAAATGAATTTAAACTTCAGCATGAAGGATAGTAGACATAAGGAGATTCATTTGGGAAAATGAAACCTTCTGGTGGAAATTAAAATGAACAAAGACAAGCAAAGAAAGAGAGTAGCTCAGTTGAAGTATGTGGATAACCTCCCAGATGTGAGTTTCAGGCATGGCAGCTCCATTGCCACCACTTCTGATGTTTGTATCTGAGAGGTGTAGAATTGTTGAAGCAGGTCATGGATGTCTTCATACCTCAGAGCAAGAGTGAGTAATGAGGAATGACTGAAAGGAAGTAACTGCCCAGTTTTATGCCTTTTTCACATCAGCTGTATTTACCAGGTGCACAGAGTCCTCTTGCAGGATCTGGCACTGCTTGCCCGTGGAGGATTCATATGCAAATGTAAGACCAGTTTGTCAGCGCTGAGCTCTAAGGCTGGTGGGGAGTTTTTGCCTAAAACTGGGAAACAGCTTACGGGTGATTAAAGGGTATCAGTAATAGTTTCATGTATTATTTTTCAGTCATTTTTGCTAATACTTTTATGAATATTCTGTGATGATGTGCAGAGTAGGAAGGTGTTTATCAAAAGTTTGCAACAAAATTATAACTCATGGATCTTCAGCAAATTGTTGTCTGCGAGTTATACTTCTGGCTTTCATTGTTTTTCAGTGTTAGCTGGCCTATGTGGAAGCATGGAATGCTTCCATGTTAGTTTGAAAATATAATCTGAATATTTTCACCTGGAAATGTAAATGCTGCTGAGTACTTTTTTCCAAAATTTGTTTTTACTAAATATTGCTAATTTGGTGGACCTCAGTACCAACAAACCTGCTTGGTAGGTGCTTGTGGAAAGTTCTTGCTGTATTCCATCGTGGGCAAAGTAACTAGTCTAGACGGACAAAAGATGATTCACTTAAAAATCCCAGTGTATGTCTAGTGCAATTTTTCTTAGTATTTTCTAATGTCAATGTGGAAGACTTAAATTTATTAACTTAAGTTTTTGGATAAATAGAATTGGAAGATTCTGTCTTAAAATCGGGATGGGGGGGGGAAGAAATGAAATCAAAACGGGAAGAGTTACCCCAAAAACATGGGGGGGGGAAACTTGAAAGGATTGCTGCTAAGTGAATATATGAATTCTTTTGTCTAGGATTTTATAAACTAGCCTTAGTTTGAAATAAAAAAAATAATTCTGAATTTGGGGCAGTGCAGTATTTTTTCCCTGGTATTTTACCTCCCCGTTTGCAATTTTTTATGGATCTACCATTAGATCAGAAATTACTTTCACATCTAACATTATTTAGTACAGGGAATAAAAATATATTCTCAATATCCTTTATACGCTTAAGCGAGTAGTAATCCAAGCACCACACATTTGTTAGAATTGTTTCTCTTGAAGAGTTGTGTCTACAGATTCTTCCTTTGACAGAGCATTCTAGTAACACTGCTCATATATAAATAATACATCAAACTGAACATCTAGTTTACTGAATGTGTTTATGATTTAGGGAAAAAAAGAGGGTTGGTTTTGTTGCATATCAAAATTATCACAGCAGACCCATGTGGAATTTGAGATAGTGAGAATTTGGCCTCATGTTGAAGAAATGTATCATTTTTACATTTAATGTACCAGATGGTACAGAGGCTGATTAGTTTATTTGGTGTAGAAATCTGTAATCGCTTGTTCTCCTTCTGTGCCATTGTAGAAACCCTTTGGTAAATGTGTGTCAGTTTGGGGACAGAATTATATGCCAAATAACCTTAATGCTCACTTTGTCTTTGCAAATGTATTATTTAAAAATAAGTCATTTCACACTAGATGTATTTATGTTTATTGTTAAACATATTTAAAAATTTATGCTGCTTGCATAGGGATCTCTTTTCATTTTCAAGCTCATTTCCCCAGTCGTAGTTTGAACTGTTACTAAAGGTTGCAGCATCTGGTACTTTTTTATCATTGAAGTTGTTAGTGGAATAATACCATAGTGTGACTGTTCAGGAAAAGTCAGAAGGTAGTTTTTACAGCCTTGGAGCTTGAATTATGCTTGTCTATTTATGAATGGTTGATGTGCATTTGGTCTCCCCATCTCTTAGTTAATTCTCTTTTTATTTTGGGTTATCTTCTGTAGGTTCTACACATTTAGCAACACTCTGCTAATAAAGGCCACCTGTGCCTCATAGTATGTGCTGAGTTTCTTTTGTCTCTTCAGACTCACAAAGAGAATAGAAATTCTATTCTTAGGCCTTGGGGCTTGAAAATATCTGCTTTGAAATCAAACTTCCAAGTATTATGCAGAGATAATGATCCATTAAGTGAATCACGAGTACTTTAAAGTGGTTATCTCTCAGTTTCCTGTTGAATTGATTCCAGTTTGTTTAAATGGATTTTCATTGAGCCTTTTTTTATTTTAATAATTCCTGAACTTCACCCCCCTGTACCAATTGATGCTTCAGTGGGAGTTGTTCTAACAGAGTCTGACTCAACCATACTTGGGAGTGCCATCTCTTTTTTTCCCTGGAACACAAATTTAACCTTGACCCTTGAGGAGCTGTTTGTTGAAAACTGACAGTAAGACACATTTTAATTTATGCATCCAGAACAGAATAGAAATATCCAGATGTCTTGCATTTTGCCCTCTTCTTCAGTGTGACATCCTGCATTTGTCCAGCGCATCCAAGCTGAGCAGTTCTGTCAGCCTGGGAAAGCCTGCAACAGCAGCCTCGAGCAAAAAGGCATAAATGCCTGTTCCAGCTTTTGCATTTGGGAACAGATTTTAGAGTATTTTGCTCAGTTTTGCTTTTCAGCTGTCTACGTGTTTGCCCTTCTGCCTGCAACAGCTGTCTGTTGCTACTTTATTGGTGCACCTTTCATGTACAGATCAATAATGCACATCTTAGATTGAGCATAGTTGAGTCTTGGATGTGTCATCTTTTCAGGGGATAGCAGAATGTTTCAAGTAGAGGCTGTTCAGTTTTTGCAGGTTGTATTACTTCTTCCTTTTAGAGTATTTTGTTGCTTTGGGTAAAGTGGAGATTTTCAGGCAGAAGCAATTGTTGTGCGTGTAATTTTTCATGATGGGAAGGTGTTTGGAAAACATCTCTTCCTGTAATTTTAAAGAGAGTTCACTCCTAGATTAGTAAAATAAGCCATAAAAAGACTGAGTAAAGCACTGGGTACTTGAGCCACAGCCTACAGGGCTTTTTGAGGTGCCCAAGCTACTACTTACCCAAATTGGCTGTGAGCCAGCCTTTTGCACTCCATAAGTGCCTAGTTGGAGTGGGACAGGACAAAAACTGACACAGGCATATATGCCTCATGGCCAGCATCTACAGAACTGCAGTTTCAGGGAGATGAAATTTCCACCCTTGTCTACAAGAAAGATAAGGAAAATGTTCTGTTTTAATTTTAAAAAGCAAATTGTGCTCAAAAGATGAGCACACTGTATCCTAACCCCAGTCAGCATCTCACGGTACTAGAGCTGTAAGCACATCTGTGTGCTATGCAGAAGCAAAATTACTTTTGCGAAAGCAAGTGGTTTTTGTAATTTAAAATGTAGTGTGTTTGCTTTACTTTAAAGTGTTTGAAAATTTGTAACCTGCAGAATATTCCTGGTTGTTTAGGTGTCACTCTAGTGTGATGATTACAGTTGAAACCTGCTCTAGCTGGGCACAAACTCTGCACTGCCTGCCCACAAGACTGCAAGTCTGCACTACTGAGCCTTGGCGTTTTGGTACCACAGTGGCAATAACATGGTTAAAATTATGGGTAGCTTTTCAGAGGGAGTATGAGTTTTCTCATCTCAGTCTCCTTTAACTGACTAAACAAAATCATCTGGTCTGAAATTTCTCCTGCCAGAGCAGAATGGAGTGGGACAGCACGATGTCAACCAAGAAAAGATTTTGAGTGATTTGACTGAAGAGTTAAACATTTAGCAATTTATTTTTTAACTTCCTGTCCTCAAAGCCAGCTTATTTTATAAATGCTAAATTTAGTCTGTTCAGTTTCTGTCATCAAGGACAGCTTTTTTGGTATGCTTTCTTACAAAATATTTGACCTTGGGAGATTGATGCCAGAAAGGAAGACACTTAAAAAGCTGAGAGCTGATTGTTGGAGACTTGTAAACTCTGCTGTACAGGAGCAGTAAAAGTCCACAAAGGCAGAAAGATTGACTCTAGCTTAGTATCCTGTGAAGCTGATGAACTTCAGAGTGTAAGGATGAGTTGCTGAAAACAAAATGTCCTTGCTTTTTCTCTGGTTTAAACCTCAGCTGTGTGGAAACTGAGCTCTTCATGGCTTGGCTATGGATTAGAGACAATGCTAGTACATAGAGGTGATTGCTGTGAGTAGAGTAAGAGAGTTGAAAGGGGCTGCTGCAAAATTTCCTCACAAATATGTTAAGAGGAGGTAGAGTTGAGGGAACTGGAAATAAGATGAAGAACTGCAGGAAAGGATGGCTGTCCAGCAGATAGGATATTATCAGCCACAACTTCCCATGCTTCACTCAGGGTATTGTGGCTTGTTGTGAAATTGACTGGCTGTTTTTCAATAATGGTTGGGGAATAAGGCAGTAAGGAATGCTTTTTTTACTCAGCCAAAAAAAGCCTTGTGAATAGGGAAATCACGTGTTATGTTCCTGGCGGCATTTATTAATGACAAGCTAAAGAAACAGCACTGAAGAGAATACTGGTGTACAGCTTTAAAAGGGCAGGCACAAAAATCATGAGCCAAGAGCACTGATAGTAGAGGTTACCACTTTATTGAAAAGCGTTTTCTAGCAGGGAGCCATCCTAACCTGCCTTCTAATTCTGTCTCCATCTGGGTTTGAGTGGATGGTGAACAGCATAAGGATGCAACAGCAACGTTGCAGAGAGAGGCATTGCTGAGATTTGCTTCTGAGTCCCACCTGGTGCTAGGGCTGAAGCTGCCCCTCTCCTTTGTACTAGTGAGCAGGAGCAGTGCGATGAGGGAAGCCATGTGGAGCTGTACCCCCTTAATGTTGTATGGTCAGGGAAATATATCCAAGGTAGCCCACTGAGTTTCAGGAACCTCAGGCTGAACCCTCTCTAACCCACCAAATGCTCTGGAAGCTGCCAAATTCTCAACAACACAGTTTAGACTCCTAAAACCAAAATGAAATTTGCAAAACCAACACAGACGCTTTTGGGAGCCAGACAGGAAAATCCTACTTCAGATGCCCAAACCAGCAATCAGCCGAGCCCACACCACCACAGGAAGCCCAGTTGACTAGATGAGGATGGAAAAATAGGACTAGAGAGATAGTAGAAATAAACACACAACCATTTGTTTCCCATACAGTTGACTTTACGAGCTGACAGAATGGCTGAAGGTATACCTCTGAATATCCCAGCCATAGCTTTATTATCTTCTCAATTAGAAAAGATGTAGTTCCATTAAATAAAGCTAACAACACCACTCATTGTCTAGGGAAATGAACAGTTAATTCTCAGTTAATAACATTAGTGAGAGATGCTAACGAATAGTATGCTGAGTCTTCAGCCATCCCTTTCAGCTTAGTTTTATTACTGAAGGCTGAAATAATAGTATCAACTTCATTACCATAGTACACAGAGACTGTGTGGCCCCTCCAGCAGCTCTGGAGAAGAAGAGAATACCTGGGAAAAGGTAGATGCAATACAAGGACTGTAAAGACAAAAGTAAATGTAGAAGAGCTATTAGAAAGTGATTTGTATGATAGTCTGAAGTTGCATGCTAATTTTTTTTAATTACTCTCAAAAGACTAGATATCATTTCAGTAGTAGAACAAAGGCCTGTTCTTAGCACAGTCTAAAAAAATCTGTAAGCCATGACCTGTATCTTGTTGCAAAGACCATTAGTTCTAGCCACGGAACAAATACTTTCTGTGTCATCAGCTATATATGGCTTTGGGGTTCTTGACTCTTCCTGTTAAGGACCTAGTGCTGCTTGCTGCAAAGGCAAGTCGGACTTAGGGACAGATGTGCTCGGTTTGGTGATAGACTGATTTTGAGGTCCATGTGGGTTCTTTGTGTCCAGTTTCAGAAGTATCTTGGAAATCAAAAGACTACTGCTAGCAACATGACATGCATACAATGGGTGTATCAAGTCCCTGGTGCTCTCAGAGCACTTTAGGGTGCTTTGAAACACTACAAAGAACAGCAGCAGTAAGTGAACCATCCTTCGGGTCACAGAATAACATGTTGTGTTGCTGAGGCAACTGCCTGAAATCTGTCTCTGGCACTCTGGGGAAACAGTACAGCAACATGTAGAGTTTCCTCCATAGTGGATTTATATGCCCTGTGGATGGAGCTGGCAATTCATATTGCTTGTAGATGACACTTGTGCAGCCATGTGCACAAGGGGATCGCTCATCCCTCTTGTATGCAAGCTGATTCCATTTATCCCTCTTCTCTCGAACACTGAAGGTAGAAAATGTTGCCTCTCTGCCTTGCAGGGTGTCCCTCTTCACCTTGCCTTTTCTCTGGCACCAGTCTATTTAATTGAGCAGAACCAGTCTGCCCAATTGCCTGTATATGAGACTTGCCAAGGTTTGACAAATGAACTACTTGTGCCATGTGTGGTTATGGATTTATTTTTATGATGTCACAGTGGGGGAATCTCATTATGGACAATAGCCTGGCAACGTGTTTCAGAGGAAATTACCAGGAATCATCACTGGGCAATTACAGTCAGGTTTGCCTTCTTGAGGAAGATGTTTTCATAGCCTTGTTACTTGTAGCTGGTTATGCACTTAGAAAAGTAACCTGGTCTTCAGTTTGTGTTGTTTCATAGCAGAACTTCCATTGTCTTTGTAAAATGGGATATTTTTTTTCTTTTTTTCATTTTTATTATAACATAACAGCAGGGTCCAGGTGAACCCTTTAGATGAATGGTAGTCCCTTTATTTACATTGGTTTGTGTATGAATAGTGGAAGAGACTCACTGTTCCAGCGATCTTCTAGACATTCTTGCTTTCAGATGGAGGGAAATGTCAGATTGAAGAACCAGACTAAATCAGCTGAATAGATGGGATCTATGGGAACATCTCATCTTTCATCATGCCAGATATAATAGCCACTTAGGCTGTTATTTTCCTTTTGCAACAGAACTCCATTCTGTGTTGAAATTTAACTCTGAGTCAAAACAAGGAGGGATTTCCATGAAAATACTCAATGTAGTTTATTATAAAACCCCTAAATTAATTCATAGCTTTCTTGATTGTTAGTTTATTTAGAGTAGACTCATTAAAATATTTCTAACTTAAATGTTTCTGACTTAATATTTATATACTTAGTAAATATTATAATCTAAAGATCAAGATAATGCATTTAAAACTGCTTAGGTACCATAACAAGAGTGCTTGTTAGATCCGTGTATGGAACTAATTGCTTTGGGTCAAGTGAGATTTGAAGTAGCATGGCAGATGTTTTATATTGAGTTTGGTTTTCTGTGCTACAGCCATAAGACCGTGTGTGTGCCGGTCTGTAGAGAAGCTCTTCTCCAGTGCAGTGTCATGGAGGTAGTTAGCTGAGGAGCTGAGAGCTGTGCTTTGTCTTATTACCATGTTATCGATGGGCATTTCCATCCTTGCTCTGCCTGTTGAAAATTAGTTAAGAAAACATTTTTAAAGTCTAGTTATTAATGGTGTACTGTCAGAATGGAAAGATATATCAAATGAGCTTCTCCAGGGATCAGTCTTTGGCCTAGTGTTATTCAAAAACTCTATTAACCTCTTTGATGGTGGAAATAAGGAAAAACTATAAAAATAGCAGATGACAGCAGTCTAGAATAAATTTAGTCCAACCAGCTTTGAAAGAGTTGGATTAAAGAATAGAATTATTTCATGAAGTCAGGAAAATTGTCCTTCATTGGTATGGAAAAATAAAAACAAATAACAATGGGTATGGTTATTGAATGTGCTATTTCAGAACAGTGAATTGCTGTAGCCATTGCTACCTATGACAGGGCAACTATACAAATGTGGGGCTCTGTATGCACCTGTAACTTCATTATCAGTAACCCTGCAGAGTGCAGAAGTCAAATATTCAACTGAAGGACTATGAGTAGCATAAGGCCTTCTGAAAAGTGGTATGAACAAAAGTACAAAGATTGCCCTTAAGAGCAAACAAGAGCACTAAGGCTTGCTCTTTTAAAGTTCACGTATGACAGAAAGGAGAAGCCATGTTTGCCTAGTGGACAAATAGGGTGAAATTACAGTGTTAACCATGCAGAAAGTTGTTTGAAAAGTGTTGATAACCATTTTTATGTCTGTGTGAAGATGACATGAGAGTAACACTGGTTTAAAGTTAGCTGTTGGCAAAAAAATGTTTTGTCAGTATAAATAGTTGTTAACTGTGAAGATCCAATAAACTTGGTCAGTGCTTTGCATAATGCAAAGAAACAAGGCGATTTTATACAGTTAATCCTGACACCTGAGAAATGGAGCTAGAAGTATTTTTTTTAATACTCTATTCAAACTGAACATGTCTGTGCTTTCTAGCGTGACCTGTACTTTAAAATTATGAGCTGACACTGAAAAGCATAGAAGACCTGTGACTTTCATGACCCGAGTTGTGTGATGTGCATTACCAATTGTGCATGCAAATTGTCTCTAGCCACATGTGTAACTATGTCCTTTTGTACTTCCTCAACAGTCTCCAAACGTCCACAACTACCCAGATATGGATTCTGTACCCTTGTTATTAAACAACATGAAGGCAGACCCCACGGAGGATTCATTATCTACAGACCATTTCCAAACACAGACTGAACCAGTGGACTTGTCAATAAACAAAGCCAGGTCGTCCCCTACAGCAGCTTCATCTTCACCAGTTTCCATGACAGCATCAGCCTCCTCCCCTTCTTCTACTTCTACTTCTTCTTCCTCTAGTCGGCCAGCTTCATCACCCACAGTAATAACGTCAGTGTCCTCAGCGGCATCTGTACCGTCAGTATTAACTCCAGGTCCTCTTGTGGCCTCTGCATCTGGTGTTGGGGGCCAGCAGTTTTTGCACATTATCCATCCAGTACCACCTTCAAGTCCCATGAACTTGCAGTCCAACAAAATGAGTCATGTGCACCGTATCCCTGTGGTAGTACAGTCGGTACCTGTTGTCTATACAGCTGTGAGATCACCTGGGAATATGAACAACACTATTGTAGTACCACTGTTGGAGGATGGGAGAAGCCATGTCAAAGGTAAGGGGCATCCAGTTTTGTGCATCTGTGTTGTCTCTGAAACTGCTCTTATATGAGAAAAACATGACATTATAAAGCTGTTTGTTTCCATACTGTGTTATTTGCTGAAAAGACATATAACTTGCACTATAGGGATGAACCTTTAAAAGTCTTATCCAAAATACTCTTTAAAATATGTAAATATTTAAACGAAGACTGAAGTAAACAGGGGTGTTAGATACTCAGGTCACTTGTGGCAAGTTTTGTCCTGCATGAAATAAATACTCCCCAGAAGCTGAAGAAGTAGGACAGTGGAATAGTGACAGTATGTAAAACATGACACATGAACATGGAAAACTCATCAGGTATTTCAGGTTTAGCAAGGGGAGGACTGTCAGAGAGATTGTTCCCCAGCAAGGAGGAAGCAGTCATTGGGCTGTATGTGGGAATGTGCTAAGGAAAGGCTTTTATGCTGAAGGAGCAGCAGTGCAATACTTTGAATTAGGTTTTTTCTTCCAGTTTAAACAGCAGAAAATGAAGGAAGCCACACGGAGTGTATGTGTTGGGAATGAGTTCTACAGACACAGGACCTGGGAGGCATGTGGAAGTCTGAAGGGAGGAAGAAGGCACATGCCAAAAGGACAGATACAGTCTTGAGGTGTCCAAAGAACACAGAAAAGGCAGCTGGAAAGAAAGAAAAAGTGAGAATGTTATAGTTACCGAGGGAGCAAAAACATTTTAGAGATGGTGAGATGGTGGTTGGAGGAGGAAAAGAGAAAACAGATGTGCCCAGATACCTTGAAAAGCAGTTTTATAAAGGCAGCATTAGTGACTGAGATGGGAATATGAGGAAAGGAATGAGAGACACTCATTTCAAGGCTCACTGCATGTGAGTGAATAAAATATGGTAATTCTCCCCTGAAATGAGGTATTGCTTGAGGCAGAAAGGGAGGATACTGACATATAACCTTACTTTGGGGCTTATGAGACTGCAGGACATTTAGTAATACATCTTAAAACGTCTCTTGTATACCTAATTGCATAATGAATAGGTCCCTACAACATTTTTTCTTACCTCTCATGTCTGTTTTTAGTGAACTGGCAACACTGTATTATTGTACAAAACTACAGTAATGGGTCATTCTCATGTTTAGTGGCATCTTGTTGTCTATTAGCCTCTGATTTTCCTACTGTTCCCTCAGTACTTGGGTGTGGACTGTGCCCTCTCAGTAGGCTTGGGCATAGGAAATGAACTCATTGTTGATCTGGGTTTAGTTTTAAGCCTCAAAATTATGGTTTAAGTTTTATTACACTTCATACAGTGATGTAATTTTAGCTCCTTGTGCCCTTATGTCAAGAAATTACAAATAAATGCTGAACTTTTCATCATGTTGCCTAAGGGGAAAAAAAGAACGAGAAAGGAAATTTTTAGTCTGTATTTTACTTTTGGAACCTTGAGCTGCACCTGACCTTGAACTCATCCAGAAATTTTCCCATTTGTTTTCTTTTCAAAGGTGCTAGTTGGCTCTGGTAGTAATCTCTATAGGAAGCATTTCCTGATTTCGTAAAACCAAAGTTTCACTACCCCAGTTTCATCAACAAAATTCTAGAATTTAGTGTGCTGTAGGGATTTCACTCATGAACTCTGTGCCTTCTGAGCAGCCCTGACAATATGGCCTTTGTGCTCTTATTGACAAAGGTCATGAATCAGTCCTGCAACACCTATTAGCTTACAGTTAAAAAAAATTAACAGTTCTTTAATTTATTTATATTTTTTCTCACCAGTTGTGCTGATTTTGCTGTTCTTGATTATTTGTATGTAAATGTTCAGGTTAATTTGAATAAATACAATTGAAGAATTAGGGGTGGCAGTCCACTCTAGGTGCAAGTTTTGCTGGAGTGTCTTTTTCATTCTTTAATGTAAAACAATATAAATAATAAAATGCAAGGATATAAATTAACCAATTAAATAAATTTTGTCTATGTGCAGACTGAATTCCCATTCAGTGGTCAGCTCTTGTGCTGAAAACAAGAAGTCAATATATGCAGATCCTAACAGGACATTGCTGTCATATTGAATTAGTTGCTAATCCTCTACCAGCTGATGGACAAATGCAGGTTAGGAGTCATCTAGAGTCACAACTTTCAACTTCATCATGAACGTTGATAATTTTCTGAAACCAAAATAAATCCACTCTGAAACAGTCATCCACAGATCTCATTAGTCACATAATCTCTGTGTTACTGCTTTGGTGCTAATTCTGGGACCATGTTGATGATCCAGGAGTGTCAGTTGGGAAGCACTTAAGTTACATTTTACATTAGCCTCTATCTAATTCCTTTTCACTCAGTTGAGATGTAGGCACTTTCTCAAACATAAACTTTTTTAATGCGAAAATTAATAAAAATGAATCAGACTTAAGTTCAGACCTCCCCTGTTTTTCTACGTTTCTAGGTGCTGAGGGGAAAAAATTCAAGAAGCAGAATATAAAGAATAATGTTTTCCTTGTTATTCCAAAGTTTTCACATGTTGAATTTTTTTTTTCCAGATTTGACTGGAAGCATTTACTTTTTAATTTTATTGCAAAACCTGCTCAGGCTGCCACCATGTCTCTAATCCTACTTCCAGGTGTTTTGCTCAGATCGCTTTCTGCTTCCCCTGATGCTTCCCAGTCCTCTTTTCTCTCTCTCTCAGACATAACTGCCCACCTGGTGTCTGCTTTCTTAGGCAGTTCAAGCAAATAGTTATTTCTTCATGTTCTGTTTGAATTCTCTCTTCCCTTCAGAATAAGAAATTGCTACCTTAGCTTCTGTTTCCCCTTTTTCTGGTGTGTTTTTTTTTTGTTTGTTTTGTTTTGTTTTGGTTTTTTTTCCAGTCATTCCCATCTTGCTGATTGCTTTGAGTGCCACTTTCAGCAGCTGTGCTTCACCTTCCCCTCTTCATCTGTTAATATTTCTAACCTATATTGTCATCCCCACCTCTGCCACCATGCATCCTTCTCCATGGTGTCATTGACCTTGGCAATCTTTGTCTCACCATCCTTCAGGAGTGTTTCAGATCTCCTTTTGTGCTTCCCAATTTGCTGCTCGTTTTTGCTGTCTGCCCTGTCTCTTCTGTCCCATTTTTTTTCACTTGAAGCATTTCGCATGGTTTTGAAGGGAAATAGCTCTTGTATACACAAGCTGCCAGCAGCGTCCTGTCAGGTCCTATGCCACATACTACGCCCCAAGGCAGGCAATGGGAGATGGAGCTGCGATGTTGCAAAAGCATCTTTATGTCAGAGTGATACTTTTCATGGGATACAAACCTAGTCTAAATCAAAACCAGTACTGAAGCATTTTTAGTAAGTTACTAATACTCAATTAGAAGGTAATCAGTGGACCATATATTCAGTATTGGTACTATAACACTAGCCACTTACAAAAACTTACCTGGTTCCTCCAAGTTCTTAACACCACTCTAGTCCCACAACACTCATATGTGTGCACCCACTCAGTTGCCTGTGGGCTCCCCTGCTGACCATGAACCTTCCCTGCCCTGACAGGCCTGCTGAGGAGCAGACATTCCAGGGAGGTCCCCAAAGGGGACCTCTCTGTGCTGCTGCCCCCACAGCACCATCCCAGCTGTGCAAGTTGTCTGCTACAACCTAACCTACTGCTCCCGTTACTCCTTGTGCACAAAGCACAGCCATGTGTTAGGGCTGTTGGGCATGGAGGGGAAAGGAGCTGGGCACAATCCCTGTGGGCACCACGAGGATGGGCTGTACCTTCTGCCATCCCTACAACATGGCAAAGAGACAAAGTTTATGTCCTTCAGTGGTCACTGCTCTTGTCAAGCACTGCCTTAAAAAGTGCTTGGAGATTTTTTCTGTGTGGATTAGGTGGTGGTGACTAAACAACTAAACATTACTACTGTACATTAAAATATTCCATGAAAGAGCATTAAAGTCCCATAAACCTCCTTCCTTGCCTTTTTTTTCTTCCTGTTCAGCAATGGTGAGGATTACTAAAAGTTAATTAGAGGCACAGCAGGTAGCAGCACCTATAGATAAGACTGGGTGATGGTTTTCCTTAAACCCGTCTTCAGTTGCTCAAAGTCTGTCTTTATGTTAACCATTTAACCTATTATTTTCCAAACTGCGTATCTGCTGCAAACTATTTTTTTTCTTTCTTACCCCTTCCTTTTGGAGGAAAGTTTTAAGAAAAAAAAAAGTCTATACTCTTCCAGAGACAAAGGATAGAGAAAAAAAAATACAGCATTTTCTATGTTGATTCCAGATATTTTTGTGTGTGTGTGAAAAACTGTAGAATCTCACTGTTTCAGTGCCATGAACTTGAAGTTTGGTTTGGACCATTGTCCTTTGCTTTCAGAAGATGTCCATGAATACTACTAGCAAGTCATGTCCCTCTAGCAACAGGTTTTGCCAAATATAATATCCTTAAAAATAGTTTTCTGTAGTTCAGAGGAGTTACTCCATTCATTGAAGGGACTTTCAGAATCTCGTTCCTGATGATGTTGTACCAAGGACCTGTGCAACTTTGATGTTTCTGGCGATGTGGGTTTAAATTTATGGATTCTCATTCTTAGAGATTTTTAAATTTTCAGAAGACTCAAGCACTTGTAAAATCCAGTGGTCAGAGCAATAGAAATTTAAATTTGCCAACTGTACTTTGTCTGATTCCCATATATAGGAACAGCTGTAATGATATGGGCTTTAACTATTTTTATGTAATGTCTGTGTATAGAACTGGCAGAAATACACCTGGTTGGGTCTTATCACAGTTTGCACATGCCACATTTCTCACTGTGGATATATTAATAAGTAGTAAATGCAGTAGTTTTTGCTGCAGATTTTTCTGTAACTTAAAACATGTAGTACCACAAGGTTACATTATCCACTGCCCATGTTGTGGGGTTTTTTTGTGTTTGGTTGTTGTTGTTTTTTGGTGGTGGTGGTGGTGGTGTTTTTGTTTTAGGTTTTTTTTTTTTTGTTGTTGTTTTGTTTTTGTTTTGTTTTGTTTTTTTTAAGTACAGCCTGTTATTTCTGCCTACTGTAAAGTTTATTCCACAAAAGTAAATGCAATTTGTAGTACAAAGTTAGGAATTAACAGAACTCTTCCAGATATTTAAGGGTCAGATTATATGCTCTGTCTGTGTAAGTTATGCTATGGAATAGACTTAATTAAAAACAGTAGTGTTGCCTTTTTTATTTCATGTAAAGTGATTATCCTTCCTGCATTTTAGTAGATGGTTATTTTGGATTTGAGCATTGAAGCTGAGTGTTTCTACTTTAGCTGCCATTTTTTTGTTCTGCACAAAAATCCTTTGCGGCTATGTGTATTCCAACCCGCCCACCTTCACCCTACTGCTCCTTAGAATGAATCTCTCTCCACTGTTTGCTTGGTTCAGCTGGCAGAAACATTAGTGGTTCTTGGAAAGGAGAAGCAGGGTGGCAATGGCTAGCCAAGAGAAGCAGTGTCTCAGTTTAAAAGAAACCAAGATGTCTATCACGGAAAGTGGAGTACCCTTCTGGACTAGGAGGGGGGCCTTTTCCTAAAAACCACCACAACCTTTGAAATTAAGAGACTTTCATCAGAAAATACATAGAAAAAGAATGACAGTTCTTTACTACAAATAAATATATGTATGTATAACCAAAAGCAGATCAGAACAACAACACCATAACCATAACTTTCAAACAAATCCAGTCCTGTCCCCACCCCTTGGGGCAATTCTGTTTACAGACAGCAGGAGGTGATGCCACACCTTGGGAGGCAGTGGCTGTGAGGACCCACGGGCTCCATTGAGGCAAAGACAGAGGGCGGGGAGAGGTGCTGGTTCCCAAAACTCATGTGGGAATGGCAGCCACAGGGGACAGGCTGAAACCTTTCCCGTGGGCAGTGTAAGGGCCCTCTCTTACCATCCTTTGTCCAAAAGCATTGGAGGGAGTTACCAACTGCTCTGCAGGTGGTGTGAGCCCCTCAAGGAGTCTGCAGCAAATCCAGGTAGCAGCGACTGATCTCTCTGAAGAACAACACAAGGCACATGGAGCTGGGGGGACCCAGCCAGGGGAGCTCCCTCCAGGTTCTTCTACCAGCCCAGCAAAAGGTGGCCAACACTCACACAAACTGAGGAGAGAAGTGTGGCCAGCACCAGGAAAGCCTCTGTGCCCCACGTCCCCCAGTTCTCTCCCCAGTTACCGCTTTGGAATGCAAAGCTATCAGCCATCCCTTTGTTTTGCCTTTAGACATTTAGCTGGCTCTGGGAGCAGGTAGTGAGGGTGCTGGGCTTCAACAAGCCATCTCATCTCTCTTTGCCTCCAACTCCCAACAACGGTGTTGGTAAGGGACAGAAAAAAAATTCATGAAAGATTTTGAAACTGTAACAGGAAGACAGAGAAGAGGCTGGTGTTCAGGGTGGGACCTGAGTTTCTGAAGATGGTGCCTATATTTAAGAACTCGAGCAAACAGTAATTCTTTCCAGAATGGGGAGTTAAAACACCAACTATAAGATACGCTGTGGTATTTGAAACTCTGAAGGAGGTTGGGTTGGTTCAAGACAAAATGAATTAGGTTAACTATGGAGAGTTCCATAAATGGTCTCCTACTTAAATCTCCAGAAAAGTCCTGTTTCTGGTGACTTACTAGTGAGAAGCTGAGGTTTTTCCACTATAGAAGTACATGGTCTTTTAAGAGTAATCAATAGTGAATTTAACATCATGTATGTTTTTAACTAGGAGCAGATTTGGGGAAGGGAATGAGGTAGATGTGTATTCCAACTTTATTTGTAAAGCCCAGCATAAGCAGGATGAAGAAATCCATTTTGATATGTCCGGAGTCTCTGCACCTTTTGGAAGCTGTTAATTCCTTGTCTTCCACTACAAGAATGTCTCTAGTCCTTCAGCTCTGTATTCTCACCAGAGCTGAGCTTTGATCTTGTTGCTTTTATCCCAAATTTGGATCCAGAAGAAACACATGCCTAAAACTTCTCATATATTTTATCTTTGCCTTAGGGTTTTATTTTGCCTTGGACCAACATGCTGGAAACTTCCTGTTGTCTAAAATACCTCTGAACTGTTACAGTGTGCAAGTTTCAGTCTGCTACCGTTGCATAGTGGCTTTGCAATATTTAATATTAAATATATTCATTCCTTGTTGCTTTCCTTATTTACTTTTGGTGATACAGAGTACTTGTATGCTGGATGCTCAGTGAAATATAAATTTCAGTAGTCCTAGTAGTTTCTTTTTTTTTTCTTTTTTGTAGATGATGTCTTGTGGCATTGAAATAGCTTAGAAAGTGAAAAGCCTTTTGTTTAAAAAATGGTTTTGTATGTTTATGTATACAACCAATGACAGAGATGCTTAAACGTGCATATATTACATCCCTGTAATCACTCTCACCTCTGTATTTCTCCATACATCTATTCTTTTACAGGTTTGTGTCAAATTATTTGACTGTTGAAAAGATTTTAGGTATTGCCTTTGATTGGATCATAGCAATTAATATTCTCTGGTAAATTAGTTAGACTTTGCTTTCAATGACAGTTCCTATTCTCTGAACCATAGCTATGCAAGGTGCAGTTAGCCGCTCTACCCATATAGTCCCATAAAATCTCAATAAAATCTGAAAACTGTGGAGTGTGGGTAATCTTGCTATAAATTGTAATAAAAATTGCCCCTGTAGACTCTATATTCTGACCATTACGTTCATGGGTACTGCTGCTTTGTACATAAAGTTTTATGAAATAAATCGACCAGTTCTACTGCCCCTACTATGCACCGAGCTGTTTTGATTGAAAATCAGATAGGTGCGCTCAGAGCATTCTTCCAACACACAAATCATTTATAATGAACTTTAAATAGAAAGAAAGATGCTGCATGTGTGCTTCATATACTGTGGACCAGCTTAGAAGGAGGAAATCATGAATACTGTCATTAACATGCATTTGTTGGGTCTGTAAAGACAGGATTCTGTTTCTTAAAACACATTAAATAAACCTCAGGACAGCACTTTATCTCTGAGGTCATAATTTCAAATAGCTCCTGTACATCTGCATCTAGAAGTGTTGCCTCCACCACTAAAAACATGTAGTGATGTCTGTTACATTCTCTTTTGGCTCTGCTGGGCAAGTCCGTGCTGGTCTCCTCTAAAAACATTTCCACGAAGTGGGGATGTTCAGTTGCTTTAGACATCAAGCTGTGGTCTGAGGCTGGGCTTGAACAGTTGTAAAACCTATTTTACAAGAAGGAGGGAGATGAGTTGATCCCTCTGCTTGGTGTTTGATCCACCCAGGTACGTTTTTTTATCAGAGGCATTTGAGGCAGTTCCAGTTTAAGAAAGAGCAAAAGAAGTTGCTCTTGGCGAGCAGTTTCCTTCTTGCAGTATTTCAGGTACTGAACTATGCTGTATGCTAAACTTAAGAGTCCAGACTTACGGTTTAGACACAGCAGTGTTCATAACTGTTGGCAGATGATTAGTTTTAGTATGATTACTCTGTTCATTTGTGGATTACTTCTCTTTATTTGCCCCCTAGGGCCAAAGATTGTTTTCTTTAGGATTACTGCTGGGGACTGAGGTACCTCTTTGACATTAAGTGAACAATGGCAGGTGGGAAGAAAGTGGAAGCAAGCAAGCCTGCACAGTGCCCATTGTCCCATCTTTAGTCACTCCCTGACATCGCCCCCAGACATTTTTGCTTGCTTCCCAGGAAACCATGGCATTGCAGAATAGCATGGCAAAGGTTGCTCTCTTCCTCTTTCCACCAACAAGCAGATCCACAAAGATTCAAGGGGACTCTGACCCCCTTTTCTCTGCCAGGGCTGTTGCCTCAGCACCTAGGAGGAGGAGAAAGGGGTACTTACACTGCTGAATTTCCCATGCAGTCCATGGAGGTGAGTAAGTTCAACACCCCTGAAGGCACCCATCTCCCTCAGATTGGTTGAATGGCAGGGTTGGGCTGGTTATATTTGTGGTGCAGGTACCTGAAGACAGCAGTGCTTCCCTCCCCTCTAGTGTCATCTAACTCATGAGGTCCAAGGGCTCTGAGAGGGGATGGCAGCTGATGGAAACATACTGTTAGGTGGTGTTGGGTCATGGAGTTGTTGTGAGTTGCCGATTATTGTTATTATTAGGTTCAACCCAAGGTTGTTTCTTGTTCTTTTGCAGTGTTTCTGATACTGGCAGATTAATAGCATATTGTGCTACAACATTAATGCCATGCAGTTTTCTTAGCTGTGTTTTCCATTATCATCCTTCCAGGAGATTGGCAGCAAATGTCACTTTGTGAATTCAGTCCTTTATGCGCTGCAGGCACAGGGAGACACATCTGTAAGAACAGTACTAACAAGATTCTTCTAGGTGTTAATTTTATCATGTAGGGTAATATTTGTTATTCCATTCCTAAAGGAAGTAAGTGCAAAGCAGCATTGCTTACAGATAATCTTTAACCTGTTGTATGCCAGCATGCACTGGAAGCCACTAGAGAGGAGTTTCTAAGAAACAATAATCATGTCTGGCTTATTTGAGGCACCTGATGTTTCTGCTTCATTGAAACTTGTATCACAGTAAAAACCTGTGACTATGTTTCTGAGAGTAAACACATGGATCAGACCTGGCAAGGCCAGAAGGGCTTCCACACCATCCAGGCTGACAGCTCATCTAGCACAGGTCTTGGTGTTGGTCTGCCCGCTGCAGAACCATGTAACCCTGCTTCTGTCTGGCAAGTCTTAGTGGGTGGATGCCGGGACCATGTAGAAATCCCGTCATGAAGAATCATTTTGATTCACAGTTTGATAAGGCATCCTTCAGAGAAATCAGGGTAGGGAGTTTATATGTGAAACAAAAGCAAATGGACTCTGAATTTGGAAATCCTTTCAGAAAAAGGAAATAGATTTTTAATTATTTTAAGAGAGCAGCTAAGCATGATTCAGTTTTTATTGTGGTGTTGTGTATTAGCAGACTTACATGTATGTATGTTTACAAAGTTATTAGCAGAGAAGTTAATTTAATGTGGAAAACTGAGGTTTTAAGCTGAAGTGAGCCAGAGGTTTCAGTATTTCAGAACGCTGAAATTTTCTCTCTCTGCTTTCACACCAGCAAGCATCATCTCATAATGAGTCATTTTGACATCAGTTAATTACTATGTGGCATAGTTATAAAGAGAGGCAAAACTCCTGATGGTTACTTAGTTTTCTCCTGCTTTTAAATATTTCATTCGTCTTTAGCCCAAGGGACTTATATATGCCTTTAAATCAAAGATAGTATGTAGAGATTAAATTAATTCTAGTGAGTCTTTGTAAGCCTACTGATGGGTTGAGTTTTCATCCCTTTTGCTCACAGGAAATTTGACTGAAGTAACTCAGGTTGTAGTAACTGAAAACTACCAGTGGTGACAGCAGTGTGATGGTGTCTGGCCCTTTTCATGACACCTACAGGCATCCAACTGCAAGATTTCTGGCAGCACTTGGCTTTGTCTGACCAGATCAGAGTAGTTGAGGTGTGTATCCCTAACTAATCACTGGAGAGAAGCAGAGAGGTGAAAGAGGCATGCTCGGGTGAAGCCCAGATATGACAGACAAGGTGACAGCATTTACATAACAGCTTACTATCAACAGTACGTGTGTGAGAAGTGAGAGGTGGCATGCTGGGCTCTTGTCAGCCTGGAGGATTTAAATCCATAGTCGTCTTCTTCCCAAGAGTTTCCAGAATATGGACAGGAACACTAGAGAGTGAAAAAGGAAAAAAATACCACGACGGTGTGGCTGCATGCTCGGGTTACTCCCTTGGGAAGGTAGAGGCTGCATCCTGTTCCAAGGGTTTCATCTGCCCTTAGCAACCGACAGGCTGGATCCTTCCCAGAGGCTTTGCTTCCATAATATGGCTAATCCTGTACCATGTCAAAACCAGGGCAGCCGTGTGCCAGAAAGCACAAATTCATTCCGTGCTCATTAGAAAGCTGCTGTGCTAGTTTAAATCTCTTCCAGCACTGTAAAACAGGCAATTTTGCCCTCAGAAGCAGGATCAGGTATTGTCTGGCCCCCACAGCCAGAATACATTTTAAAACCAAAAACTGTTTAGTTAGATGGAAATAGAAGCAAGCTTGTACCTGATCCAGATCAGACTTTTTCCTACTGGCAGCTGACAGCTGGCAGATACAGTATTAATGATGGTAGACTAAGTTCCATAGTATTTACAGACTGGTATGTGCCTTACATGAGATCCATTTGCACCTCTTACCTTAAAACAAGTGCAGAAAGCAAATTCGCTTGTATTGCCCAAAGGGAAATTCCTTTTTGTTACAGTTTGGCAAAGGAGGCATTGAGAAGTGATTGCCTACATGTATGTGCATCATGAGCAATTCTCTGTGCTTTCTATAGCAAAAAAAGGATGATTGTTTCTTGAGACTAACAGCAATGTGGTCGCTTGCAGCCTTCAGCACTTGCAGATGTTCTTAAATAACTCCCTTGGCTCACCAGTCTATTCAGCAGGGAGAGTTAACAGCTTGCTTCTGGATCTCCTGTGCACTCGTTCAATGGCACCTTTGTCCCATGAAAGCAGTAGTCTCTGACTCGTGTCTTTTTGCTCGCCTTGCCTTAACCTCATTCACACTTCACAAAACCATGAGATAGCTCTATTGGACAAACCTTGCCTTTCAAGAGGAATAGCAAGGGCAAGAAAACCAGTTCAGGTTTATGGTTTGGGCTTCATTAATTAAATGTGTCTGCCTGTGTTAAGGAGGACTTGATTCCGTGACCCAGATGAGTCCCTTCTGGACCCATGGCCCTAAGTTCAAGGAAAAGCTTGGTTGTTAGAGCAAGGGTGCAGCATAAAGGGAGATTAAAATGCACTGGCATGTTTTGTGGACATCCCTCCACCTTGCTTGCCAGTTGCATTTCATCACTCACTTGTCCTGCACCTTTTTTATCTTACTTGCTAGATTATCTCATGCCTACATCTCTTCTTCTTTCCCGTTTGATGTTCATTAGGCCAGTAATTACTTTTAATTCAGTGTTTATGAACTGAGGCTGGTATTTATAAACCTTGGTGCCAGCAGTTCAACAGTTGTTCTTAGATGTCCAAGAGAAAGTCAAAGCTGTTGACATAAGTAGGAGTCATGAACTCTTAATGTATAAAAATCCTGTGCTGCAGTTTGCATGCCGCAGTGAGTGGTGAGGAGAAGATATCTGTTAGGCTTTCAGCCAGCTGATTATTCACATGGCTCACTTTGGGGAGGAGAATAGCTTTGAAGGCTGCTTCCCCCCTGGCAGCTGCAGCCCTGCTGGTGAGAAAACAGGGCAGTTTATAGCAGCTGGCTGCTGTGAAGTTCACCTTCCCAGTTAGGCACCTCAGCTCCCCAGCAACTCGGGCCACTCAAGTCTGCTAGCTGAAAAGAAGTGACAAATGGAGACACAAGAGGATGTATATGTGGGCCAACATTAAAAAAAAAAAAAAAAGGGAATAATCCATAGATCATTGTCTTATTTAATTACAATGTTTAATTGGGTTTGCTGCAACAGAAAATGCCCCTGAATTGCTTACCTCTGAATTTGCCTACTGATGTATTTTCGTTCCTTGCCTTTTATTCTCACCATGCTTATCTGTTGCATCACCTCATGGTGTGCTCAGACTTTGGTGTTTGATGGGGCAAATTGTGTCCATTGCTCCAAATTATCCCTAGGTGCAAAAGTACAAGCCCATTGGCAACTCCATGGCTGTGTTAGGAGTGTGGGGAGTAGGACTTGCCTCACCGAGCAGAAACAAAGAGAAAGTAATTGAGAGTTTTCATGCCAGCAAATTCCTGTAGTAATCCTAAACCAGTACAAATGGTCAAAGAAGTCTCAATAATATTTTAAGAGCCAGTAATCTGCAATAATAATGAAACAACGTGTCTTATAAGGAACACAGGTATGTAAGATTTTTCACGTGCATTAATCATATTTGTTTTTATGTAGTTGTATTAATGCTTAAGTGATCAGAATTGATGTATAACTGTATCACAGACTAAATTATGCAACAACGTTCGTCATTTCAAATTAGGCTTAGTTTCTGAGCTAGCTTCTTAAAATTTCCACTGCAGTGCAAGTCAGATTAAACCATAGTTAGCATACATAGTTTTTTGTTAAAATTGTTCATTTTGTTGACTAACAGCTTTCACAAATCTGTTCACTGTAGCACATTTAAATATTGGGCAGAAACAAACATAACTTTTTGTAATAAAATTCACTTTAAAGACAAAAATAATTACTTGGAGGGTAGTGCGATGCTAGAACAGGTTGTCCAGAGAAGTTGTAGATGCCCCAACCCTGGAAGTGTTCAGGGCTGGGTTGAGTGGAGCCCTGAGCAACCTGACCTAGTGGAAGGTGTCCCTGCCCATGGCAGTAGGGTTAGGACTAGATGATCTTGAAGGTCACTTCAAACCCAAGCCTTGCTATGATTCTATGAAAAAAATGAAACATTAATGAAATACGTAATAATAACCTCCTGCTTTTAAGAAGGAACATTAAGAAACAAGGCAGAAGTAGCACTTCTTTCCTGTTTATGGAGCTAAATCAGCTGAGTAGGTGGTTCAGTTGCTCTTGAATCAAATACTAGATTATCCCTAGTGATCAGGTATTTATTGAGTATCATCATGTGTAAGTCATGATTTTAAAAGGCATAGTCAAAATGGTGCTTATTCTGCCTAAAACAGTTAAATGTTTGGAACAGTTTCCAAGTTGCTGTGTGTTTGTCTCATGTAGGTCATTGTTCACTGTCAACAGTCTTTGCTTTGATAAGCAAAAGGTGTTTAATTTAGCATACATGAAAAAAAAATATGCAATCCCAATTGAACCAGCATTACTGAAGCACCTAAACTGTGCTAATAGAAGTAGTGCTGTGCAACTGTAGATGCACTGTGATTCTAGAACAGGTTGTTGCATCAGCTTACTGAACATATTTTAATAGCATTTTCTTTCTTCTTTAAAAAAAAAAGGCAGCTGAAGGGTAGTTTATAATCTCTCACTGGTCTTTTACTCAGAAGTGATTCACAGCTAAGACATAAATTAAAATTTAAGACTAACTTTCCCTCAATCACTCATTTGTGGAGCACTTTCTTTTCAAGAACCCAACTACCCGTCAGTGCTAGTGTTGGGGCTGCACAGCTCCTGAAGTATCTACAGCCCTCCTGTTTTTCGTTGTAATTCAGTCCCTTTTCCAGAGTCAGTGAGCACTGTAATGTAAGAAAGATGGCAAAATGGGAAATTTAACTGTGGATTTTGAGGCTTCTCCCCAACTGTGGACCCACTGAACTGTTCATGATCTCCAAAGGGAGCCTGTGATACCTGTTGTCCAGATTTGTGGTTAGCCAGAATTGAGTAGGAGTGAATACCTTTCTGGAAAATGATGTTGCAAGACCCAGAAAGTGTCCTGTGTCTGACACTGCACTACAGGAGATGACAAGCTACAAACTGCAACAGTTGGTTCATCAAATAAATAACTGAATGCCCTTATTTCACCTGACCAAACAAAATAAACACATTTTTACACAAATCTCTGCCTGTTTTTCCCCTTCTTATGCCTCTCTTCAGGCTCAGGCACCTCTCCAGTTTTGCTCTGTACTCCAGCTGCCTTCAGTGTCTCTCAGCACTTACTAATCCTGTGTGGTATTTCATGCGTAAAGAAGGAATGAGTCTTGCTCTACACCACCTCTGCAGTTTGTCTGTGGGTCTGTGCCCTGGCACAAGCAACCCTCAGTTCCTCTCAGCACTATCCCAAGTCACAGTTGTGCCCCATATTTTCCCCCTATGCCTGTCTTTTGGATTCCTCCCTCCATATATGCGAACTGTGCTTTCTTCCCTTTGGAGGGAAGCGACAGGCATAAGAGGGATGGCAGGTCACCTGCCTCTGCTCTCCTCTCCCTTCCTGTCTCTTTTTGGCACAAAACCTGACTCCGGTGGGTTGACTTTGACTCTGTGCCAACACACACCCAGCTGCTTCCCTGCTCCCCCTCATTACCAGAGCAGTGGGGAAGATAAAGTGGAAGAGTTCAAGGGTCAAGATAAAGCCAGGGAGATCACTTAACAATTGCCATTACAGGCAAAGAGGATTCTATGTGGGGAAAATTAATTTATTGCTAATTAAAAGTAGAATAGGTTGGTGAGAACAACCACCAACAACCCCCTTTTCCAGGGCACAACTCTACTCCTTGATTCCCTGCTCTTCTCCCTCCCCCATCCCAGGGGGACAGGGAATATGGACGGGGGGCTGTGGTTAGTCCATAATGGTTCTGATCTGCTGCCTTTCCTCCTCACAGTGTTCCCTTGCTCCAGTGTGGACTCCCTATAAATAGCAGTTCCCATCAGGACAGCCTGGTCCACAGTGGTCTCCCCCAGGGGCTTTCAGGGAACCTCTGCCCTGCTGTGAAGAACCTCCTCCTCTCCATCTCCTCTCACACTGGTGCCTGCAAAGGTGTTTCACAGAATCACAGAATGTTAGCATTGGAAGGGACCTCTGGAGGTCATTAGTCCAACCCCCTTGTCAGAGCACGGTCACCTAGGGAAGATTGCACAGGAACATGTTAGGTGGATTTTGAATGTCTCCAGCAAGGGAGACTCCAGAACCCTTCTGGGCAGTCTGTTACCCATTCTCTACCATCCTCAATGTAAAGCATTTCTCACACTTATTTTTCCTCATTCCTCATTTTACCAGTTGGCTTTTGCCTTTTCTTAAACGTGCTTTCCCTGAAGCACCCTCACTGTGGCTGCAGGGCTCAGCCATGTCCTGCGTTGGGTTGGCTGGGGCAGCTGGAGCTGGCTGTGTCCAGCACAGGGCAGCCCCAGCCACTCTGCACAGAGGTCCCTGCAGCTGCCATTGCCAGCACCTGGGCGCTTACTCTTTTGCCATAGAGTATGCATACTGTAAGCTATGGATGGATATAAGAATCCTGCAATTTCTGATCTACAGATGTTTGTAAGATCTGAGACTACATGATTTTTCAAAAGAATTTGGCTAGGCTCCCCTGACATCAGTCATATGAACATTGGTTGCCTGTGTGAAGTTATATGTGTAATGTGGAATGAAGGATCTTTCAGAGGCTGACATTGAATTATATGAGGAATATGGAGAGCTGGGATTTTAGATGCCTAAATTTTAGTTGAATGGAGTGTCATGGGTTCCATCCTGGTATCTCATGATGAACTCTCAAAATCACAGGTTGCTCCTGAAATTTTGCTGTAGAATGTATTCTTCAGTGTTCTGTGTTGTACAAAGCAGCTGTAGCCCTTTGCTTTCACTTCCTGAAGACAGGCGGAGTAAGTAACTTGAGTGTCAACTGAGGTTTCGTTGGATGTTGGGTGTGCAGTTGTATTTCAGTACCACCAGGTGCTCTGGCACAGCCTCTGTGAATTCACACAACTGTATGCACTGGAAGTGCTCACACCCTGCTGTGGCACCACCAGTTGACTTTGCCCACCTGTCACATGATTTGGGAAGCTCAGTGCAAGCAGTGCTCTCTGGCCAGAGCAGGCAGATGTGTGGTGTACCCTGATGTTGTTCTGGAACAAGATTCATTTCAGCACGCTCATATTAATCCATTATATGTCTCTTTCCAGCACAAATGGACCCCCGAGGCCTATCTCCCAGACAAATTAAAAGTGACAGTGATGATGACGACCTGCCAAATGTGACCTTAGATAGCGTTAATGAAACTGGATCTACAGCGCTCTCCATAGCCAGAGCAGTACAAGAGTAAGTATTGCATTCCCAGAGCAAGATGAGTGTTGCTAAGGTGTTCCCAGGCTGAGAGAGGCACCGGTGCCGCAGGGGTGTCCTCTTGACTGTGGGCTGCATACTTGCCAACATCTCTGTGTAGCTTTGTTCCCTTTAGGAAGAGATGACTGTATCTCTCGACTCTCATTCTCTTTTTCCTTTCTTTCTCTCTACCCTCATTATTAGGTTGAATTTCAAATGGAACTTGTTTCTTCCCTTTTATTTACTTGCAGAGCTTGCAGTGGTTTTATATCTGCTCCAAAGGGAGATCAAGTTAGATTTCTACTCTAAAAACACGAAAGTTTTTCTTGATGGAAAGCAGCATCAAGGGGTTGATTCTAGTCGCTGTCAGATAGGAACTAGCTACATTTCTCCTGAAGGATAGTGTCATTGGAAGGAAATTAGTAAGGGGCTTCAAACAGTTTTTCCATTGCCATTATTCTTCTGTGTACTTTACTAACTGGACAAACAAATAAGTTCTTAATTTAGTGCCTGTGTTGCTTGCTTGAAAAAAAAAAGAAACAGTTTATCATGAACACTAGCAATTTTGTAGATGCATGAGCTTGTTCAGTCACTGTAGCAGCTGGAAGGGAACCAACTGTGAGGTAAATAAGTATTAATATCCCCATTTTATAGGTAAGGAAAATGAGGTTATGCGTAAAGGTCACCCTGTAGGTCTGAAGCAGAGCTGGAAATAGAACTAGAGCCTTCAGGCACTGAAGCCTGTGCTAGACCCACAAAACACATTACTTTATCTGAGAGGTTAAAAATATTTGCATTTTGGGGATTATTAAATAAAAATGCTTATAGTAAAGGCCAGTAGACATTGTTATTGTATAAATTATTATGGATGCATTTGCAATGTCTTAACTTGGTATCTAAAAACTTTTTTCTTTGCTCTTCTGGACATCAGTAACTAAAAGCGCTGGTGTTCCTAAGCTATATTTGAAGAGGGATTGTCTTTCTTGTTTTTGCATTTTCACCAGATATGTACTAACTGATCTTCTAGCCAAGCACAGTAACTGTGAACCTCAAACCTGTATTCTCCTTAAGCTGAGAGAGGGAGGCTTTAATGGGCAAGGAAAGGCAAGGTGATCACTCTCATTGTGATTAGCAAGCTCCTATTCTGACTATGATAAAGAAGGGAAGGTTTCTTCTCCAATGACATGCTTGATAGACAGGTCCTGTACGTATTTTGAATTTGGTATTTACAACATGAGGCCCTGAAGTTGGTTTTTTTTGTTGGCTTTTTTTTTTTTTTCCCCCAGATCATAGCATGCATAACAAGCTAGAAAAATAAAACAATCTGTCATGATTTTGCTCTAAATGGTTCTCTCTAATTAATGAAAAAAGAAACATGGAGCACTAGCAAACAGTTCTAATATATGACTGGCAGGCACATACTGTTCTCTGTGATAAATATTGCTTGAACACTTAAAGAACTGGTCAAACAGTGAAAAACTTTTTTAGCTTTTCTACAATGCATTCCACAGTTTGTGAAGGTAAATGCGTTGAATATTACTTGGCTGGCTCTGAAGCTTAAGAATTAAATTAAGAAATCTAATAGTATAACATCAACTCATCCTTGTTACAGGTTTTATTTAAACAGTAATCTGTTAGTTTATTTCAAAAGCCTCATTAGGAAAATCTAATTTGACTGTGATCTGCAATTTGTCATTTTCCTTCGTTCTCAGTCACAGACAGCACACATACTGCTGTTGAGCTGAAAGGGAGTGTTGGCACATTATATGCCCACTTCACTCATTCCATTTCTTTCTTGGTCTGCAATATTATGCCCTTACAAGCAGTTTCTATTCTGATTTTAGGCGTCTGATATGTACCTTAATACTAGATGTTTGGCAAAGTAGTCCATTGAAAAAGAAGCCCATATTCTGCATACCTTGCAGAGAGGAAAGTGCCTTTGAAGCCTTCCAAAGGGAGATCCTGTGTGCTCAATTGCAGCATCTAAACTTAGCAGACAGGAATTTCCTCTGAGGACGTGGAAAGGCACCTGCTGTTCTGCTGAATAACCGGGCAGCAGAGGGACATGCATAGAAAGACCGCTGCAGTGGTCAGTAAAGTGAGGCAGGCTGGCCCTCGAGTCTAGACTGTCCCACAGAGCATGTTCTTTTCTAAGTGAGCTTGTAAGCTATTATGAATAGTTACACAGTTAACAGCAAATACTAATTTCCTGCATATACTGGCTGGGAAGTACAGCATATCACATCCGAAGGGATGTCAGCATCCTTTCCTTTGGTACCAGTTGCTGTCATGCAGTCTTGGCTTTGTTAAACACAATACCAGGCCCAGTTTGTAGATGCTAGTAGCAAGTGTCGGAAAATGGTTGAGCTTCTCCTGGTTGATTTTCAGATGTTTTAAATTATTCAGCATAAGGATTGTAAATATATATATTGGGCTATTGTCACCTATTCTCCAGGAGCAGTATAAGGGATTTTACAACCTATGAAGATTTCAGTATCCTGTGGAGGGCATTTGCTTTGCATCGGTCCTGTGCAGCCTGTGGCACAATGTGTGGGGCTGTGAGGGATTGGCTTGATGCCTTGCCTTTGCCTGCCTCTTAACTTTTCCTGTGCACTCTCTGTGGAGTCCTGCATTCATGTTACCTCTACAGGTATGTGCATCCAAGCTAGTTATCTCACCTCCCTGCATATGGGTCAGAGAACAGTTGGTGTGTTCAGATGGTAATTCTTTTGACCTAGTCTAGCTGTCTTAATTTAGGGAGAGAGAGAGACTGACTCCAGCCTGTGAGTGCCCGTTCCTCTCCATTGACTGCAGGCGGTGCAGACATCTGCTTGGGACACGTCAGCACTGCAGATCTCTGGTGTGAGGTGAGGGTACGGCAATCCACAGCGCCTGACTGGGGAGTCAGTGTGCCAGGAGCTGGGAGTGATGGGATTATACTGAATACTCCGGCATTTTCTCCTGGATCTCAGTCTGACAGGTGGAGTTAACTACGCCAAGGTTGTAACCACAAGTTACCGGAAATCAGCTAGTCCATTTTTGGGGAGAAACTATTGTTTTAGTACAGCCGTTTTTAAGCTCTTTGTCTCAGAAACTACATGTATGTGGCTGGGTAACAGGACAGTTTGGAATATCTATATTAAAGCTTTGTTTTTTATGTCCTCTAAAACTGGAAGGCATCCACCTGTGTTGCTGCTTTGTTTCAGGTTTACCATAGTATTGCAAGAACAAAATTCTTAGCAGTAAAAATTGTGACAATGAAACACTAAGAGCCACATGTTTAGTATTAGTTCTTACTTAAGCAAACAGAGTGTAGTTTGCTTGCATATTTGTAAAATAACCAAGTGTGACTATTTTTTCCCAGACAGATTGCATTCTTACTGCTAGCTTTATATTGGCTGAGCTTCCAAACTTCTCTCTCAGTAGTTCTTTTGAAATGACTTCATAGTCCTCCTTCAGTTCAACAAACCCAATCAACAATGTAAAGTTATAGATAAACAAAGTCATTATTTCAGGCAGGATACTTTGGTGAAATTTCTTCATCTGACAGTGCTGTTTTATGGCAGTTGCTATGCCTTATGAAATATGGGCTAAGAATAATTTATTAATCTCAGATAATATGCTCTCTCTGATAATAAATATTGCAGCATTATGGAAATTTCTGTGGGTTTTTGCATTGTAAGAAGCATTTCATCCTTTTTGTAGCGTGTTTTAGAAACTGGCTTTGACATGTAGCTCTCTAACAATGATTTGCCTCTATACGCCTGACACCTCTGATGCTAATTACACAGCAAGAAGAGCATCATATATTCAGGGTCAAATCTTAGATATGCTCTAGACATCTTTATGAAGCATGGGGAGGAGAAGACATTAGTCAATCCCTAGAAGATCACTCACACTTTTTAAGGGTCCCTTGCAGATGCAGCATGTTGTTCCCTCAGCCTAGCAGCCTTTCCATCCTTAGGCAGCTTTGATGCAGCAGGGCTCAGGAGCCATCTCCATGGTACGTAATAAGGCAAACCCTGAACAGGGCATTCATCTCCGTATTTCCCTGCACACTTGTGTGGTAAAAATAAACTATTTTACAGCATGCATCTCTCTCTCCCTGAATATGCACATCTTAAGGTCTCCTATGTGCAGAGGCTGAGGGCAGAAGCGGGAGAGGCAGAGGGTGATTTTTAGCATGACCTTTTGATCAATGTATCAGTGAAAAATCCAGAGATCCAGAAATTCCTCTTTCTCTGTAGACTTTTTTCTCCTGAGGTGTTCTAGGTGGAGGCAATTCCTATAACGAAACCACCTTTCTTCTTTCAAATGTCAAGGAAAAGAGGAACTGTGCCTGTAAACTGATGCTGCTTCAGGTAGCATATTGTTTTTCTGGGGTAAGGGAGAGACAGAATATTCAGAGAGGAAATCCTGACTACTTACAGCTGCAGTTAATTCAGAGAGCTGGCATTCGTCATTTGTATGTGACCATTGTGACCTTTAACATGAACTCTTCCTTGCACCGACCTGGGTGTTTCTGAGTGCTTGTATGAAAATGAGATTAGGGACTTTGACCCCTCATTCTCTTTGGCTACTTGATGTGATTGATACATGGATGCAAATTAGATCATCGTGCTTTATTTTTAAATTCACTAACTCCTATTACTGCAGTACAATAGCAGTTGGTTTTGAATACTGCAAGAGCAAAAAAGAGTTCCTCAGAAGACAGGCAGCATAGTCACCATACCAGTGTACTTACTCTCTTAAATTAGTATGTATTTTTCAAGTTTTATTTTTTCTCCCTAAATCTCCTTTTTCTCCGTCCTCTTCTTAAATGTAAATCAATTTTTGTGGCTTATTTTTATCTCTTTTGAAGTTTGTGTTTTCATCAGCCATTCATTTTCTACACTGATATGGCTTGTTTTCCTGCTTCAGTTACAGTCATTACTACTATTGTGCTATTCATTATAGGGAACTTTCACCTCAGGTTTTTTTTTTCCACTTGCAGACAAAATACTTTGTCCGGAGTCTCAAAGAAACATCAGTGAGGTTGTTTTGGCAGTACTTGTGTGAACTTCTCTTTCCTCTGGTACATCTGCCCTTTGTGAACAAATTGCGTATTTTAAAACTGGCACACAATTGGATGCTGATTTTACAGATGAGATTTGACTAGTACTGGTCCAGAATTCCTCAATAAAGGATTTTTTTCTCCAGAGAATGCTAATTTGTCTGAAGTGAAATTGTGAGAATATGTCAGTTTCAATTTTACTTTTCTCAGGAAAAATTCCCAAGTCTGGGATGCATTTTTCCATTGCAGTAAGACTTCAGAGCAGAAGTTACTGCAGTGCTCTTTGAGTAAGATTGGACCATACACTCAGAAATAACTCTCTATGGGCCATAGACTGCTACATGGTGGGGCTTCACTTTGACCTCCTCCAGAGTCATTCTGCAAACTGCACTGACTTAATAAACATTGAGAGAGAGGCATGTATGCCTATACGTAAGTAAAAGACACTGGTGAGAAACAGCCCTGCAAGGCAGGAAGTCATCTGTGTTATGGTTGATGCCCCCACTGTGTCTTTGTTTCAGGGATGTTTCTGTACTGGTTTTGTTTTACTTTTTGTCAGCAGTCTCAAATAAGTATCCTGTGGCAGAAGAGGTTTTTGCAATGAAAAGTGTTGCTGGGTTGGAAGCTGACTAGTGACCCAAGGGCACCATTAGGCTGGCAGAGGTATGCTGTGTCTCAGCTAACTTAGGCAACCTCTGGGTGGTGCTGGACTCTCCAATTTGGCCATAACCTTGCAGCAGGGTTCATCTCTTCCCATGCAGTCTATCTAAAAGTTAGACCCAAGTATTTTGAATCTCCTTAGTGGAGAGATGTGCATACTCCAACTACCTCATCAGTTGTGATCATCTGTGTTTTGGAGGTGTCTGTCTTCCCCAGTGGCTTTAAGAAAACTTGGATGAACGGTTCTGGGAGAGTGATAGAACCTAACATTGCTGACGTTATATATAAGGAAACCTCCTCTATATTATTTTCTAAGGCCATGCTGAAAATCTGTAACTTAAGAGAAACTGAGCTAGTACATCCAAACTTTGGCTTGGTGCATCTATTGTAATGGCAATTTCCCCTACCTAGATGCAGTTCAGATAGTTCACTGAGGAAGTACTGACTTCCTCTACAGTGTTTATAAGACATTTGACAAACTTCTTCCAAGCAAAATCTGAATTCTCAGAAAGGTCAGCTTGTATATAAAAATGACTGTGCCTAAAGCTATATTAAAGCCTTCTGTCCAAGAGCTTGAAAGGCCTGTATACCTTTGGGAATTTCTCTTTAGGCACTAAGTATGAATCTTGGGTTTTAATAATCCAATAAACCTATATTATTGTAAAAAGGTTCCTTCTCTTTTTGTTTTTCCTTTTTTAATATATGATATTTGGTAAAAGGAAAGTTTAATAATTTGACAGTTGGGCAGTAAAATCAAAGGATGCCCTTCTGTGCATACACTGGGATTTTTAGTGTGAAAATTTTTCAGTATATGTCCCAGAGCCTTTTGCCAGGATAACAGATTTCTCATCAGTCAGTGATCATTAGGAACAAGGGCTAGGTGAATGGCAACTGTAAATCAGAAGCAGCTTCTGCAAAGAAATTAACATCACTGCCTGCTTTGAAAGTATTGTACTGCTTAAATGGCAGTGTATCAGGAGATGGGGGTATTGTCAAATTGTTCCCTGAAGAAAGCTGATTTGTGAATAAAAGTGCTTTTAGCTTGGTCTACACAAAACCATATTTTCCTATCTGCCCTGTAAGAGTAAGTTTCCATGACTATTGAGTAGAATATTGTAGAGCAAGGACAAATGGTCCTTACGATGTCTGTTCTCTTCTCTTGAATCACTTTGACATTGTTCTTCTATACATATTTTACCACACCATTGCTAGGAGTAGTATTTTACTTTTGAGAGAAATACTCAGGTACATAAGCTGGAAGAACGAAGGAGTCCTGGTTCTGTTAAAGGTCCAGAGGAGTTTTACCATTAACTTTGTTTGGTGTAATGATTAATCCTGAAATTGTAACAGAAGTCAGGGTGCTAAAAAGAAAAAAAAATAACTCAACACTTGGGCTATTTTGGGGACCATTATCGTGCAGCAAAGGAGTTATTTGTAATGTGTATTGATTGATACTTTCTGTATGTCTTTTTCATTTCCTTTGTCCATCAGAAGCAAACTTTCCAAAATCTAGTTTCCCAGCTTCAGTTTAGTGTCTGTATTGACTTCAGATATAAATACCTTCTCAAAAATAAATGAAATGTGCTAATTTAAATTTTAATCGAAGAAGTGCTGATCATTTCAAGGTAGTTATCAAACTTTGCCATTGCTGGAATTTAGCATTTCTAAACATGTTTACACAAATTTGCTTTGGAATAAAATGCCACAAAACAATAATGTGTAATTATCATTCATATAGTACTTTTTATTTTTGGAGTGCTTTGCAAACATTAACTAATTAAATTGTACAGGTTCCCTGTGTGTTCAGATATTGTAATTATCCACAGGTTAGTGACTTGCTCAAGGCCATGCGGCAGAGCAGAGAATGAGCTGGAATCAGGAACGTCTGCGTCTTACTCCCATGCTTAATCCATGACAACTTGTTGCTCCAGAGTGAAGCTTGAGTCAGCAGGTGTTAGATATGTGAAATGCATTTCATGGATAGGGAGGCAGGCATTCTGTAATTGCTTGAAGAGCATGACACTGAAGAATGAATTATGAATAACAATTATGAATTACTGCTATCTAGTTAGCAGTTTGTAGACCTGTTCTCTTACTCAGCTTTTTATGTGTGGTTGTTTTTGGGGGGAGGGGTTGTGTGTTTTGTTTGTTTGGGGTTTTTGTTTGTTTTGTTGTTTTTTGTTTGTTTGTTTTTTTCTCTCCCCCCCTTTCTAAATCAGTGCAAAAAGCAGGGGCAGAGCTGTGTGCCTTTAGAAATTTAGAGCAAATACTCATAGGTGTTGATCAGATAGCAGAACGCTGGCAGAAAAAGCCACAATAAAATTACCTCAGTGAACTGCTACCTTGACTTACTGATAAGAAAAAGAAAGAGCATTGTCCTGTGCTGTCACTTGAGCCAAAATTACTTCTTGTTTCATTATCTAGATCAGATAAGTTTTTATCTTTCCTTTTGCATAAGGCAGTTCCTGTAATTCTGTGACAGACAACTCTGCAGCGCAATTAATTCTTAATAGTAGTGCTTATACTGATTTATGGAAAAATTGTCCTTAGTATTTAGATCAGTGCATGCAAAACCACAAAAGTTGTGTAGGTCACGGGCACGTAAACCACATGCAAAGGAGGGGGCTATTAAGAGTGGAACACTGCTCAGCAAGGCATAATTGAATGAGCATGTAAATACAGGGGTTAAAAAAAAAAACCACAAAAAACACCAAAACACTTTTTTTCCTGCCGTTTTCCTTTTTCCTGCATAATGGGAAAAGATTGTACTAGGTTTTCCCATCTGTTAGTTCAATTCTCTCACTAGTAGTGACTCCACCACAACTTCATTTCTCACAGCAAGGTCTTTTTGGGCTGAAAATAACAAGAGAAGTGAAAGGAAGTTCCTGGATGTTGGATATGGAAGAGTTTTTTGTGTTGAGCCTGTGTGCCAAGGAGATATCATTGTCCATGTGTTTGTGACTTAGGACATGAGTGTTACTACTTTGAATACATCATGGAATGCATACTTAGAGTTTAAAGCCACCGCACACATGAAATTACTCTAGCCAAAATTAAAGGAAGTGAAGTTTGAAACAAGGAGTAAAGCAGCGTAACGGCTGATACTACAGTATCTAATCCTGAAGTAATGATAGTCACAGGTTCCAGGTTCAAACTGTACACCTCCATCTTTAGAGCTGTGGCAAAAGATGCGTCAAAGATGAAGTTTTGGGTCAGAGTTTTCTTTATTTATCCTTCTGAGATGTATTGAGTTGTCCTGGATTACAGTGGTGCAAGGAAATATGAAAGGTGAGGAAAGCAGGAAATAAGAGACCAGGGTGGATCAGAGGAGGCAACAGTGGCTAAACCTCTCTTGACTAGCCTGTGTGGCTTGCTCAGGTGGCATGGAGCAGGCTAGCAGGTACTGAGGTCAGACACTACCCTAGAAAGTGCTCATTCTAAGGCCTGTATACAGTATCTGCTGCTGACAGAAAAGCCCAGCATTGCAAACAGAGCCTGAAAAATAAACTAACCTGGGAATGACCAAAAGCTGACATCAAGCATTAAAAGCAATCCTTGGCTTATTTACACGTTAAAAGTCAGCAGCCTTGGTCTTTTCAAAATATGTCCCTCAATTATTTGCATGAAAATTACAATGTTTAGCATAGCACTGGGATAATGCATGATAAAGATAAATCAGGGACATGCAATGCTGTCAGATAGACACAGAAGTCACCAGGGTGTTTATCCTAAGAACTGATGACCGTTTCTGTTTCTGTAATCAGTTGTTTGTCAGAGCCAAGGAATCAAATCATTTATAAATAAGTTCACAGGAGGAACTGGAATAATGACTGAAATCATAAAAGTTTCAAAAGCACAGTAGCCAGGTAGTGTTGTGTAATAAATTATTTGCTGAATATTATTTACCCAGCTGAACAGATTGATTCCCTTTGCACTCTGTATTTCCACTTTGGAACTATTTGCTGTCTGTATCACCACATCATTTCTGAGATTATTAGTCACAACTAAAGCATATTCAGAATAATGAAATATGGGTTTTCTCTTCCTTGAGAGGAACTACAAAATACATGCAAGTTCTGCAGCTGGTACATCCTTGTCAGTCCACTGCATGACATAGAGGTACCACTACCCCCAAATGCTTTCAACACCTGTGAAATTCTCAGGTACCCAGGACCAAGATGAGCCATAATAGCACATAATGAGCCAATTGAGAAAAGATGCAGATTGCCAGCTTTGGGGGAGGTCTGATGGAGGTGTTGTGAGGTTATGAAATACGTGATTGGGTCCAGCAGTGTTTCAGAATACCTGAACAAGGCATCAACACTCCCACAATGCAGTCAACACACAGTTAAAGGCTTTGCAGTTCTACTGCAGACCAACCAGCTTCTTAGAGCTATATCGACTTACCTGCTAGGTAGTACTTGGCTTTGAGTCATCTCTGCTCTCTTTGGAGCTTGGACTGACTGCATTGGTCATTACAATCCGGTTGGGGCCAAAAAAAAAAAAAAAAGAGGCTCACATTCCCAACTTTCCTATTGTGAAAATTAGGAAATCAAGTACTTTGTTCTGAGCTTACCTGTTTCTATCTTTTGTAAAGCCCAGAGCATGCTCTTCTCTTCCTGATAGCCATCACTGCTTAGAAATATTTAAAGATCCCTTTTAATGCTGATTACATGTTATTAGATGTGTTTTATCCATTTTCATAGCACTGATAAGCTTCAGGCCCCAGAGGCAAGGGTTGGATATTTCTTCCCATGATTTCTGGGTTGGCGCAGAGACTCAGTGGGAGTCTGCAGCCTTTTGGCATTCAGGCCAAACAGAGAGGTAGGTGTCTGTGAGGTTGATCGGAAGATCTCTGGGTATCTTTTGCTTCATTGCAAGGATACTGTAGGTTCTAAGTAGAGTTTTAGTTGTCTGCTAAATTTCCAACAGTGAAAAATTTAGCATGAAAGTACTTTACCTCAACATTTTTGTTTCCCCTATTGCTTAGATGCTAAAAAGGGACTCTTACGCAAAGAAGTGTACAAAATTTAGAGCTATGACTTCTGAGTAATGTATTGCTGTTTATATCCAGTGTAGGGATAAATAATTTTCGAGTAAGACACAGAGATGATTATACATTAATTAACATGGAAGAGAACTGTCAATATTTTGGTTTCCAGTTATGATTTCTCCAGTGTGTACTACTTCCAGTTAAGGGCACATGGGGCAGGGGAGATTTTGTTGCAGTGGCCTTTGATTAGGTACCAACACAGTGCAATAAAATCTGTACCTGAGAGCACTTGGTCTGTTCAGCCTGGAGAAGAGGACACTGAGGGGAGACCTCATTGCAGTTACAACTTCTTGTGAGGGGAAGGGGATGGGCAGGCACTGATCTCTTCTCTGTGGCGACGAGTGGCAGGACCCAAGGGAATGGCCTGAAGTTGTTTCTGGGAGGTTTAGGTTGGATATTAGGAAGATGCTCTTCACCCAGAGGGTGGTTGGGCACTGGAAGAGGCTGCCCAGGGAAGTGGTCACAGCACCAAACCTGACAGAGGTCACGAAGTGTTTGGATGATACTCTCAGGCACATGGTGTGACTCTTGGGGATGGTCCTGTGCAGGGGTATGAGCTGAGTTCATTGATCCTTGTAGGTCCTTTCCAACTTGGCATAATCTGTGGTTCTGTGATACTGTGGGACGGGTACTAGAAATATGTTTCTGAGAAGATAGAGACTATGTGGAGAGTGGAAAGAGAGTGTGAGGGAAAAAAAATCCTGTATCAAACAATGGTAGAGTTAATAATGTAGACTTCAAAAATTCTTTACATCATCCTGTCATCTATGTAGCATATTTCTGTCATTACCAGAGATTTAACATCTAACAACTGGCAAAAACAGTAAAGAAATATTTCCTCTATGCTTGATAGCAAGGAAATTCTAGAGGTTCAAAATAAGCAGTGCAAAATCTTGAGAGAAACTAGATTATTTGTAGGTTTGCAACAGCCAGTGGAGAGTGCAAGAATATAAATCAAGGGAAGTTGCTCTGAAAATTTCCTTTTCACTTTCAACAATTGCTGTGCCATCTTGGCCATTTTACAGGAGCATTATAAAAGATCCAAAACATTTTCAGTGCAAATGCATTCAACTGTTAGTGTGCTAGACCTTTTTCTATGATTCATATTTTTACTCTGATATTTTTGCCAGTTTCTTGAGTGTTGGCCTCAGACTAATTTCATAGTATATTTGAAGTGTCAACCACAGAGAGAAGGAATGAAGGGGGTTTTTCATGTTCTTGGCTTTCTACAGGTTTTGGTTTGTTTTTTGTTTCCCTCCCCCCC